>JACXGI010000695.1:17682-121070 GCA_016801175.1 Esox masquinongy
CCTTTGCCCCCCCCACCCCCCCTCCCCCACCCCACACCCGTACAAGTGGAATATAATTGGACAAAGATTTGAAACAACGGCTCATGGATAGCTAGCTTTTCTACTGGCAGCCAGCGGTGAATTGATAATCTGCTCTTTAAAAGACGTCTGGGGTCTCCTCTCTTCTCTGTTCTCTTATCCTCCTCTCTTCTCCTCTCCCATCCTGGGGCTCAGTGCCAGACGGAGACATTTTCGGGTCTGCAGCCACCAGGATCTCACGCTGTCTAATCCTAATGACACAGTCGCCAGAAAACACGGCCACAAAACAACAACATGTTAACACACGATTAAAGACTATAACTATGAATTTTCATTCTTTGTTCTCCATGACAGAATGGAGTTTTCTGGTATTTCCTTAAAGCAGCGTTGTTAGGGAATGCTGGAGATACATTTAAAGTGTGATTGATTAGGTGAGGCAGTCATCCTTCAGTTTTGCGTCTGGGAAGAGCCTACAGACACACTCATAATAACAAGACACATTTCCCATTTTCTCCCTAGTCATCGGTGGAAAGGCCAATTGAATTCCCACTGATATACATTACCGTCTCATTCCATGCTGCTTCAAGTCGAACCAGCACCCGTTTTGATGGACAGTTTGTGTACAGGCATAGTATATGAACTAAGCTTTGTCCAGCACTGTTAAACCTTCTGCATTGTGATGAGCTGAGGAGAGAGATGCCAGTTTGGCAGATGACCTTGGTGCTCAGTGAGAAGGGTATTGCCAAAGGCCTATAGGCATTGTAGAAGATTTTGTAAATGTTACATGGCTGTTTTTGTTATTTTTCATATCAAATGTAATCTTACATTTGTGATTCATATTATATCAGTGAAATTGATTAATTCTGTGTCTTAGAATACACTTATCTAGACATGACCAAACCAGCTGTTATAACAGTTCTGTCATAAGAACATTCTGTGAGAGGATACAGCTTGATGATTCATCAGTTAGGATAGTTGGACTTGGATTGACTGACCTGAGAATCAAAAGACTTGCATTGAGTAACCACTCTTGTCAACTAGGGATATTTCAATCTTTACTTCCTGACAACATACTATAAGACAGAGTGATCTACTCATGGCTCAAGATAGGGTGATTAAGGCATGACCTTAGAACCTGTATGGAGACTCTACAGAAGCATCTGTATAGTATTGACAGTTCAGTGGTGGCATGTGATTAGAGGTTAAGTAGGTATGGATGAGCTGAATTAGGTCAGATAGGCCCTAAGCCAAGACTAGACACACCCATAGTCAGTGCAGAAGTCAGGGGGAGGTAACTTGGAGGTGGTTCATGTTTCATTACAAAAGTATTCCTAAACTGTATTTGGTTGTCATACACTTTTGTCTTGCACTGAGGTTGTACACTGATGTTATATGTTGCTGAACACTTTGTGTAACAACTGTTGTATCACCTACAAGCTTGTAATAAATTCTCTCGAGTAGTTTATATTGGTTTCCTGAATAGTTTATTTATTGTTTATAGTCAATTTGGATTAATTACGTTTCTGGGAGAACTCACCAACGAATCTAAAGTAGCGGACACGGAGGTTTGACCGCATCAGCATCACGCTGCTTGGTGCTCAGCAGCAAAGCCAGAGGACTGTAAGATACACACTGGGAGACAGATTTAGGTGTAAATCATTCTCATACACACACACATGCATGCCCACACACACAGACAGACACACACACACACACACACACACACACACAGACACACACACACACACACACAGTGCTCCTATGATTAAGCATGTACTATATGCTGATAGTGTTGCTGATGTTGACAGGAAATATCAATTTCCTGTTTCACTTTCTGATACAGTCCTGGATATGACAAAGTTTACATTTAACCAGGCAGTCAAATTCAGTTGTACTTTCCTACTAATTTGTATTTTGACCAGGTGTTTACACATGTACATACCAATGAGTAAAACAAAGAAAAGAAATGCAAAGCCAGTCACAACCCATCATAAAGACTTATAACGTCTTTTATCCAGAGGTGACTGACAAATTGTCTCTTTTACTGCTAAGTTTATATTAGCAGTTAGAAACGTAGAAAGAAGTCACCGCAAAATAGTATTTTTCTCATTGCCACGCGTGTGACCAACTACCTTGTTAATGCACCTCAATTTGGTTAATTGAGTTACTACTATCCATTCTGCTTACAAAAGCACATGACAGTCGATCAGCATTTGATTATTACCATAGGACAAATTTTAAAAAATGACACCACTCCCTGTTTCACATCATATCCTGCATAATTTCTCACTTGCTGAGATTCGTAAAATAGTGGCAACGCAGCACTGAGTCTCCCACGGATTGATGGATGGGCATTGTCTCAATGGAGAGTTTGCAGTTCAAATACTAGCCCTGTGCTACATCCACATTCAATTACAAGCCTTCAAGTGTTAGCAGTAGGTGGACGAGCAATATCCATAACACAGAGGAAGCCAGAGCTGGAGTGTGAAGGTTATTGAAGCTGGCTAACTTTGTAAAAGCCTATCTTGCTCTGTAATATACCATTCTGTTGGATGTGTTGAAATGCTTTGAACTAGCTGAGAAATACTGATTAGGGACAAAGCCCGGGGCGCCTCGCAGGTGGCAGTCCAAATTGTCCTCAGCACTATTTGGGGTTGGTGTTGAAGAGAACAGCCTTGACCTGTCTCACTCTAGCAACTCTTTGTGGTAGGTTTGGCACCTGCCAGCTCAATTGTGGTTGTTGGCGGGTGAATGCATTTTCCTCTAAGTGCGTACTTTCTGGTGAGTACTTCCCGTTTGAGCGAGCAATGTGATAAGAAGCAGAGCAGCTTAAAAAGATGTGCTCCAGAGGACGCGTGTCTTGGTGTTCGACCATCCTGAGCCTGCCAGGAGTTGCTGCAAAGGCAAATAAATCTTATAAAGAACAGACATATGTGGCCAGGATGCAAACAGGAGCAATTTTAGAAGTGGTTAACAGATTAAAACGTCCTGACTAATTGCGTTTATTGTAGTAGGTTTATGACAAATCTATAGGCTACCGGGGCTTCTACAAAAAGATGAGACACTAGATAGGGATCACATGTAAACACACAGTTTGATTATATGTTTTTAAAGGCAACTAAGATAGACTATATTGGACAAACAACAATCAAAAATCTTTATTGAAAAGATAAACCTTATGGCACAAGCTGGTGGACCATGCGTCACATTTTTAGTATCTTCATAATTGGGCAAGTTGGTGCCAATGGAGTTGCTTTAGCCAGTAATGTTCTCCTCACTGGTCTGTGGTTTATGCTAATGGTTTCAAGACAAGGACATGTGAATAAATCACATTATTTTCAAGAGGTTGCATTCAGACATGTTGGCCTATTTTGATTCACTAATTGGTATTTTCACTAATTATATCGGCTGTTTGGTAAATAATTGAGCAAAATATCAGAAAGGTGGAGTTATTTCGAATACAATATGTCTAACTTTTGATTGAGTGAACATTTAAAAAAAAAAGAGAAATCACATAATGAAATAATGGATTATTCAAAAACGTGTGACACGAGTATTGACACCTTATTGTGTACCCTGCCTTTGTCATGAAAATAGATCTGAGTTGTCTCTTATACTGTTTGATGAGGCAGGAAAACACATATGAAGGTATGACACCATGCCTTCAGGTCTTTCAGTGTCCTTGGTCCTGTTAGATTCTGTCCATTTTTGATCCATGAACAAAATTAATGCAACCGGAAGTCAAGGGAGAGCCATCTTTATTCAGCATGAGGCTACGATTTTAACCTTCCATAGTTCTTTCATTTTCTCCAATGATTACAAAGTTAACACAGTTTTTTATGCCCCAGCACATCCCCTCCAATATCTGGCTGTCTTCCAATCACATACCTTTATTCTATATCTTAACTGTGACGGTGAGGTGACGGACAGCTCCGTCATCTCCCGCGTTTCCCGGTTTCCCATGGATCATGAACTCACCCCGGACTCCTTCATTTGTCTTGTCTCCAATTGTCACTCACACCAGGTCCCAATTAGGTCATCAGTATGTGTTTAAATGTTTCTCCTCTGCTCCCCTCATTTGTCGGACATTGTTCCTCGTCTACGTTTGTTCAATGTACGTGGTGAGTAGTTTCTGATTGTTAGTACCTTTGTTTTTTCATTTTGTTTGTGTGAAGCGCTCTGTGTTTCTTTTCTATTAAATTCACTACATCGACTGCCACACTGCCTGCGCCTGGTTCCTTCCTCTCCGCCACTACACTATTCGTGACACTAACCTTACATGGCCTGGTAGTGTCACCTCTTGAGTTTCTTGGTTCCACAGCTTATCAGGCTGTGTGGGGCCCCTCAACGGTGGATACCAACTGCTTGCGATATGGTACCTCATATAGCACAAGATAACAAGAATAGAACTAAAATGCATACGTATCATCAGGTAAAGACAGGCTTCCTCACAATGGTATGTGCCAACCTACAGTCCATGAGTCTATTCATAGAGTCTATGAAAGTCACATGGAAAACTCCTATCAGGAGGTATGGACATTGTGTTTGGGACCCATCAGCAATGGGGCATCACATTTCCTAACTAGTGTCCTTCATATAGAGATAGTTAATACTCTCATACATTGTGTCAAGTTTAATTCAGTTACTTTTCATGCCCAATATCTATCAGTCCTCATTTGTATTCCTCACCTCTTCACCTCACTTAGATTTTCAATGGGATTGAGGTCAGAGGACTGAGATGGCCATTGCAAAATCTTGATTTGATGTCCGTTAGTGTGGTTTTGGACTTGTGCGCTGGATTGTTTTCCTGCTGGAAAATCCATTGTCAACCCACTTTTAGCCTCCTGGGTGAGAAATGTGACAAATTAAACAGATGGTGACTCGGTAAGGTGTTGGTGCAACCGCGACCCGTCAGAACAGCCTCAATGCACCTTCGTATAGATTCTACGAGTCCCTGGATCTCTACTGGGGGGATGGAACACTACTCTTCAAAATGATATTCAGTCATTCGGTGTCTTGATGATGGCGATGGAGAGCGTTGTCTAACATGTCGGTCCATAATTTCCCATAGGTTTCTAATTGGGTAGAGCTCTGGTGACTGCGAAGGCCATAGCAAATGTTTCACATCACTTTCATACCCATCAAACCATTCAGTGACCCCTCTTGCTCTATGAGTGGGGGCGCTGTCATCCTGGAAGACCACTTCCATCAGGACAGAAATGTTTCACCATCGGATAAAGATGATCACTCAAAATAACTTTGTAATGATTTGCAGTGACCCTTCCCTCCAAGGGAACAAGTGGACCCCCCCCCCTCCCCCCCACAGCATAACAGAGTCTCTGGACCCCCTCACTGTCTCTGGACCCCCTCAGGCCTGTAGCGTTCCATTGCTGTACGCCACACAGGCACTCGCCCACTTGTTGAGACTATGGTGAAGGATTACTCATCTGACCATATCCCTATTTTCCAGTGCCTTTGGTTTTTGCAACACTTAACTCTTAAATGTGCATTTGTCTTTCTAATGAGGGGTTTAGGCGTTGCAAACCTGCTACAATATCCCTCTCTGTGTAGTTCCCAGTGGACTGTTCTTGCTCACAGTCTAATCACATCCTGCATTGACATTCTTGGTCACCTCGGAAAGAGTTGTTCTTCTGTTTTGTTCATTCATATTCATGCTTCTGACCCTATTTACTGATGTCTTTCCAATAGATCGAAATGCAGATGTAACTTTAATCACTGTTCCTGTTGAAACACTAGCCAGTTGAGCTGTCTTCACGACTGAAGCTCCTACCATCCGTGCCCCAATAATCAACCCCATTTCAAAGTTCTCTTTCTAATTCAACACGTTGAATGTAGTGTATCAACCCTGTTATACCTGTTGTTGGTTTGGATGTTAGCTAATGCAGGGAAATAGTTCCGAGAACAGTGGCGTTTTGACTAATTGGTTTAGCAATGCAGGTCACTCTGCACACGTATAGCTTAGTGGCGTAGTGGTTAAATACACAGCCGGTCACATAGAGGACCCCCGTTTGAATCCAGCAAGGCCAACAACATTCATTCTTTCTAATCGCGGGCCAGCCGAACTAGGCTTGTCTGGTTCCTTACTCATGTTTTTTATTTATAATATTTGTACTGCTACTTCAGTTGGTGTCCTCAAAGTAGATAAACCTCAGAAATGTATTTAACAAAATACCAGAAAGGTGAGTTCCAGAACGTTTATACTGTGTCATTTAAAATTACTACTTTGGATTATTTCTGCTTAGGCTGAAATCTAACAACTGCCACTTTCCTTAAGTGTTTAAAATGCTTATTCTTGCACTGTAAGATCTGTCATGCGTCACCAGAGGAAGCTCTTCCCTCTAGATTATTGCCGATAATATAGGAGAACAATGATAGAGGCCTTTAAAAGACAAAACGGTAATTTTAGCATGGGCAGTGCTATTAAGAGCATCCACATTCAAATGTAGTCCACAGGGAGGGATTTCTTACTTCATTGACTGATCCTTCCTGATGATCTCCTTCCTGATGAGTACGATCAGGGTAATTTAGGACGGATAAACCAATCTTGAATAAGAAAAATGTAATACTTCAAAAGGGAGATTGCGTAAATGACGCAGCCAGTGTGCTTGCAAAAGCCATAATCAGATAGATGCCATTCTTGCGTTTGTGAGCAGATGGGCTATCTAAGAATGGTCTATCCATCATTTTCTATGGGGCAGAGAGAGGAAATGGCCACTTACACAGGCATTTTCTGTGTAAACTGCTTGAGGAAACTATGGACACATTCCATTGCTCAGATATCACATGCATGGTCACATTGGGTCACATTTTTTAGTCAGGTGTTGACTAACAGTGAAATCCTAACAAACAGGCCTAACAAACAAGTTCATGTAAATAAATGAAAAATATAGTAAATAAGAGACACAGTGTATTAAAAACCAGACCGCGGTCCCTCTAACAATAATAATGTAGAGTAAATAAAAATATATAAAATTGACTGTTTGGCTATTCACAGGGAGTACAAATACCAGATCAGTGGTTATGGGTTATGGGTTGTTTACATTTTCATACATATACTATAAGTAAACAAATACAGAGGATAAGTAATTAACAGTAGCAGTATATGTGATCAGTGTGAAGAGCATGTTTCTATGTATATTTGTATACGCTGTATGTGCAGGTTCATTAACAAGCGTGCGGAGTGTGTTTGTGAGCATTGTTTAATATGTGTTTGTGTTTGTCTGAACATAGCTATATTCTACTATATTCTATTCAATACTGAATGGAAAGTGCAAAAAGAGACATTTGGTCTCTTCGGCATTTATAATCTTTCATTCGGCGGTCTGATGACCTGGGTGTAGAAGTTGTGCAAGGTCCTTACGATTACAAACTCAACCACCTGCTATCTCTGTAATTTCCAGAATAAACATCAAGTCGAAAAAAAAATAGTTGGTGATGTTTGGCTTTTAAGGGGAAATACTTTATTCATCATGATTCTTGAAAAGAGATAGTAGAAGGTTTTATACAGTCCATCTCACAACGATATGTAAGTAGTGATGTTCTCTCACAAAACACTTGCCACATGTCAGTTAGATACCAAATGCATCACTTATGGGGCCCCTCACCTTCCCCTTGGCCCTCCATTTACACATTCACTCGTACCTCCACCATTTGCACAAGTGTCCCAAAGCTGACGGAGTGAAAATTATCGAGGGTGTAGAGGCTAATTATACCCTCCAGTGGCCCCCTACAGCGACTGTGCAGCGATGCAGAGTCCACGAGCAAAGTGGAATCCCATAAGGCACCATGTTATTTTCGAGCTTTCCTAATTCTACACAAAATATTTATATATTGTAACATGGATTTATTTATGTCTGATTTTGAGACTTATCACAAGTATATTTGAAATAACTCTTAAAGGAACTGTGTCAGTTTTTGAGAAGGTCATGCTTGTTGTTAATTGTTGGTAACTTGCCTATCATCCCTGAGCTACGATTTCCCCCACATGCTGACCTCAGATGTCACCCGCTAGACTCAGTCATACCATTTTGATGCAAAACTAATCTTTGTCCCTATCCCAGATTGCCTTATTATTAATTCCAGAGGGAGGTCTATAAAACGATGAAGCAATGAAGGAAATCTTACAAGGCATTCTAGCTGTAATATATTTGTATATATTTGACAAATACATTATATGCTAGCAAGAATACTATTAATGGAGTTAAGTTAACCTTAAATGACCACCAATCTGAACATATTAAGCCTTAATTTAATGCAGGTACATGCATCATATTTATATAGTTTTTTTACTGATTACCCTACACTATAGACTAACACACGTCATCTAGCAACCTGTAGTGTCAACAAACAGCATCAAATATTACTTCAGCTTTTTAGAAAGAGAGGTTATTTCATGCATCTTCCCATTGTTTGTTTTTCCCCAAGCAGAGGACTCATTTCAACCGCTGAACATAGCTGCTGTTGCTGGAAAGCTATTTTGAAACCAGCCACAAAACGTTATCTATGATGTTTGCTAGTGTTTTTCAGACCATGTATATTATTACAAAATATTATACTGACAGCAGTGGTAGAAGTAGTGTATAGTAGAGCAGTGTAGAGAAGTAATTTGGGGTACTTTGTATTTTTGGGATGATTTGATTGTGTGGAGTATTTAGTGTGGGTTGTAGTGGGTTTGAGTGAATATTATCATCTAAAGCAGTTTTGGTCTTGGTAGCTTTAACAGATTTGGCCAAACAGATGGCAGCTTAATAAAAAAAGAATAAATTGCAACTGCATTTTTTAATGATGCCACACAATTGTAACACTTAAGTAATAAATATGGTAGCAATGTAAAGGTTCTCCCTGTTTTTATACCAATGGGACTAATGTGTGATTTTACTGAAGTTGCCGAAGAGTTGGATTTTACACATTCACACTTACTGGAAAAACAGATGCTTTCCAGACAATAAATGTTTTAGGTTTGCTTTTACATTTACATGCACATTAGAACATTTATATTATATTCATATTTAGAATATGTATGTAATCTTGGCATCATGTGTATAGCATGATGGCATAATTTGCATCCTCTGGACAGAGACTGGTTCAAGGGAGAGCCACCACATCAAGTAGAATGTTCAGTAGAACTGAACATGTTTGGCATGGTAAATAGTCTGTGTGAACTATGTTTATTTATCCACCTTCTTTGTTCGAGAGATGAGTGTGGCAACACATGCATGTGGGCTTGCATGAATAGCTTCCTCCCAAAACCCTGATGGGGAATGGAAAAATCCTGTATGCGTACCTTGTTAAAATCTGTCTTCAAAAATGAATTCTGTGGTCATGGTTCAATAGCTCATATTACACTGTTCAACACAAAACCCGGTTTGTGTTTTTGTGGGGGGTTGAAAATATGTTAAAAATACTTCAAATTATTTCTCACCCTGGAAAACTGGAAAACTGCTAAAATCAAGATCAACTTGATTTTAGATGTCATTTGAGAAGCAAAAGGATACCACTTACCCTAAAAATATTACATCTTCAAGACTGTGGAGGTAAATGTTGAGGGAAGTCATATCTCTATTAGCCATTTCTGTAGAGAGAAATTTTAAGACATTTTTAATTATAGCTGTAGTGTTGGGCAACTGAAAAATATTACCTGTTCCTTTTTGAGTTCTTGACTCCAGTGCACAATACCAGAACATCTTTTTGGAAAGTGTCTCCTCAATGTCTCCTCTACTGACTCCTCAATGAAACAAGCAGCCTGGACTATTGGCTTCTTAAATTCACCAACAGAGAAGAAAAGGTTGATCAAAGTTAAATGAATGTGGGATCTACAATAAATAACAATGGAGAGCAGGAATTTACATTGTCATTCCACTTTGTTCAAGTTTGCTCATCTGTGAATCCAGTCTTTTATGCCAGTTGACATGGAGATTAGGATGCTGTCTTCCAAACTGTGGGAAATCTGGAAAATATTGCCTTGCATTCCCCTTCCACGTCAAACACCCAAATCCTAATGAAATAAAAAGCAACAGGTCTCTCTCCTGCGTGCCACTGCAATGGAGTGGTGAGAATGGAGAGGTGAGACAGTGGAGAGAGGTGAGATAGTGGAGAGAGGTGAGAGATTTCCGCAACAGGAAGGCCCCAAGTGTATAAAATCATGATAGACAACAGTCTAACTAGATAGCTAATTCAAAAACGTACTTGTAGCATGGCAAGTTATCTTGCTTGTATATTATTTAATGTCATCGCCTTTCCACTAGCACTGTTGAGAAATAAATCTGACACCATTCCAAATGTAATTACATGGCTAGGCTACTGAATTAAAGACTGGCATGACATAGGAAGATGACAGCTCCTGCTCATACAGTATTTTAAGTCAAGCACTGTTATATGAGGATTTGAACATGATTTCGATAGAAAATAAAAAGTAGGACATTTTTACATCAAAACCTCATCATTGTGAAGATAAAATTAGATACACTACCGTTCAAAAGTTTGGGGTCACTTAGAAATGTCCTTGTTTTCCATTAAAAACTACATGAAATTAGTTTGAATGGGAAATACAGCAAAAGAAATAAGAAATATAGTCACTGACAAGGTTAGAAATTATTATTTCAATTTAAATAATAGTTATGTCCTTCAAACATTGCTTTTGTCAAAGAATCCTTCATTTGCAGCAGTTACAGCCTTGCAGACCTTTGGCATTCTAGTTGTCAATTTGTTGAGGTAATCTGAAGAGATTTCACACCATGCTTCTTGAAGCACCTCCCACAAGTTGGATTGGCTTGATGGGCACTTCTTATGTACCATACAGTCAAGCTGCTCCCATATTTCCATTTGGTCTGTGTCTCACGAATGTTCTTCTTTGTGATCTGAACACATCAAACTTAGATTTGTCTGCCCATAACACTTTTCCAATCTTCCACTGTAGTGTCAGTGTTATTTTGCCCATCATAATCTTTTCTTTGTATTGGCCAGTCTGAGATATGGCTTTTTCTTTGCAACCCTGCCTAGAAGGGCAGCATCCCAGAGTCACCTCTTCACTGTTGATGTTGACATCTTTTGCGGGTACT
Organism: Esox masquinongy; assembly: GCA_016801175.1. Taxonomy (NCBI): domain Eukaryota; kingdom Metazoa; phylum Chordata; class Actinopteri; order Esociformes; family Esocidae; genus Esox; species Esox masquinongy. Next base: position 28,779 of record JACXGI010000695.1, read on the forward strand.
ATTTAATGAAGCTGCCAGTTGAGGACCTGTGAGGCGTCGGTTTCTCAAACTAGACACTTTAATGTTTCTTGGCAATTTCACGCATGGAGTAGCCTTCATTTCTCAGAACAAGAATAGACTGATGAGTTTCAGAAGAAAGTTCTTTATTTATGGCCATTTTGAGCCTGTAATCGAACCCAGAATTGCTGATGCTCCAGATACTCATATAATCTAAAGAAGGCCAGTTTGTTTGTTTCTTTAATCAGCACAAAGTTTTCAGCTGTGCTGACATAATTGCAAACAAGTTTTCTAATGATCAATTAGCTCTTAAAAATGATAAACTTGGATTAGCAAACACAACGTGCCATTGGAACACAGGACTGATTGTTGCTGATAATGGGCCTCTGTACACCTATGTAGATATTCCATTAAAAATCTGCTTACATTTTTCTTATTCAAGATTGGTTTATCCGTCCTACTTTTTTACTAAAGTCAAAAAAGAAAATGTAAATGAAATGTATAAAATATATTTTAACACATTCATCTTCATATATATTTGTATTTTATTCAACATTCTACCAAATGTTTGACTGAAGCTACTTTATTCTCTTGCAGTTTTTCCTCCCATTTACTCCCAGTATGTTGAGGGAAGATTTTTTTGTGTCATGCAATAGACACAAAGAGGGGAGGGGGGGGGTTGTTACACCATGTTCTCTATATTTCTGTGGCAATACATTGAGCACCCGTCACACAATTACTAGATGATCAGATTATGTTTTAAACTGTACATCAACCATATATTTACTCGTAAAAAGTAGAGTACTTTTTAAATTTGATTGTTTCTCATTTTGTGCCTTACATATTTTTCAGTTCAATACAGCTCTGCAAAAATTACTATTCCTACAGGATTGAAAGGGGCGTTGCACTGTTGTGCCTCTCCAATCCACATGGCCCCAACAGGGACTGCCTGATCGCCGCCAGCAGTCGAATCGCAGTCCACTAGCCGCCCCATGCATCGGAAACTGATCACTGAGTAATGACTCGCTGCTTCCACCTCTCCACTCGCAGCTAAACCACCATTTAGTAAAAAGGTTGGGAACCTTTAAACGCGAATAGTTCTGTCCTGTGCGATACAGTATTCGCTGAATAACGGTGCGGTTTCCGTCAGCTGCTGTCTGCTTGGATAACCTTAGCGATGTGCCGTGTGGATGTTCCAGATAACGGGGTTTCCCATTGGTGCTGGAATTGAAAGTAAGTATCAAGACACTTTTATTAATGCATGATAAAATATGAATGTTGCGATTTTTATTTTAACTAATGGGTTAGAAACAACATCTCGGTTGCCTTACAGGTTGTATAGGTACTGCTTATCTTAGAATATACTCTATAGACAAGAATGTAGCGTACATCAAGTAAGGGTAGTGGGCGACTCTCATATTAGTGATATGACAGGAAAATAAAAGAAACATCGACTTTAAAAGTCTATTGAAAAATGTATTGCAATACTTTTTGTCACCTTTAAACTGTACATAATACATACTTGATGTAAACCTAAAACCATTTTTAGAAGAGTAGACTAATGCTGAAGTAGCTAAACTTGTGAAAACAGTGTTTCTATTTCCTTTGACACAGTGTATAATATTCACTTCTGTAGTGACCCCACCCCCAATCTAACTTCTGTTGAGGATATTGTGTTCTTGGGCTATAGGCTAAAAACAAAATGTAGGCTTTCAGGAATAAATCTACTAGTCGATGCCTGCTGTAACGTGGCAAGGCTTAATATCTCCGTAATATCTCTGGCAATATGACCCCCATTTGCTCTAAACTGCACAATGGCAAAGTAATGACGGTGAGCACCGACCGACATCTGTTGACTGGTTTCTGTCTAATGTAGCAGGGTATAATGCTGCTGTCTCTGCAGAGTCCACAGAGTAACACAGAACATCTGATATTGTGCTGACACCTGAAACGGCACCATATTCCCTACGAAGTGCAGTACTTTTGACCAGTTTCATTCCAGGTACACTCTAAATGCTGTTAATATGGACCTCTGTGTCTTACTGTAATTAAAACTCGGGATGGATATTATACACATTATCTTCTAGAAATGAGCTATAAATTACATGTAAATTATACTTTGTGTTTCCAAATCCCTGTGGGGTAATGGCTAAGGTCCTTCATGTATGCTTATGATAGCGTGTCAGTGGGAAGAGCTATCCTTTCTTTTCTATCCCCTTAACCGCCATTAGATGCAATAAGCAAGTTGAATGCCGTTGCCAGCTCAGCGTATATTACTATCTATCTGTGATGTGATGGCTGCAGAGTGACCTTGAGAGACCAGCGCATGCTAAGAGAGAAGGAACTGGAGGCCAGGTGTCATTTCAAATTAAGGAAAATTGGAACTTGGCGTAATTGTAATTACAGCAGGCTCTGACGAACTGTCGGGAACCACAGTATATAATTTTGCTGATGAAGGAAAAACTTGGTATACTAACCCACATAAATTGTCAGCTTGAGAAAAATATAAGCCATCTCAGTAGAACAGTCTTATGAGCATAGAAAGATATACTTACTGTAGTTACCTTAGTTACAGTGGACACACCACTATATTTACACATTTAGTTACTGGCCTACATTCTTATTCCAAGATTCTATCATTCATTCATTCCTTTTTACAACATGTTCCGAGACGAAGAACAGCTGCTTAGAAAGGATGAGAAGACTTTGGTGTCCACTGTAGACAAAGCCACACTTAGTACAGTAGTCATGCTCAGGAAAAAAAAAATGTTTAGTCTCAGTATCTTAGTCATAAATCATACTAATCTAGTCAGCACTGCAATCATCGAAGCCTGTAGTCAGTACTGAAGTCCTGTGAGCCAACTCATGTGTTCCACACAGAACGACTAGACTGTGGAGCGCCATGTTTTAACCACAGAACCTCAAGCATTTCAGCACAGTTATGTTAGCCTGTAACTGCATGGTGTGGTCCGGGCACCCGCCCCGATGTACAGGAGTCGGAAAAAGAGAGAGACTCGTCCTGTGAACCGTCAGACCTCATAGTTGTGGTTCCTGGCGGCTGCTATCTGAAGTGGTTACAGACACCATGTAAGGAGGTATATTTCACTAGCGACCAGTCTGCGCCCCAAATGTCACCCTGCGCCCATACAGTTCTATGGGGCTGTAGGGATAAATGGCGCACTACAAAGGGAGTAGGATGCCATTAGGGACGGCTCTGGCATTGACCGGAGCAGTCTCTGTTCTAACCACTCAGATTGGTCACAGACACTATTTCACCTCCACGGAGTTTCTCTCAAGAGGAATTCTCCCCGGCTTTTTGGTTCACCCTCTGTTTTCATTTACAGTTTTGGCTTATTGCCAAACACAGCTCCCGGCAGCAACACACTCCAGATACAGATACCACATCTTAATTTGATCTCCGTGTTGTTACAGGGATTGTCCTGTGCGGCAAGAAAACTTGGAGTTTTTTTTTTGTTGAAGACTTCGAAAGGCTTCTAATGTTTGTTATTTCCACCTACAAATGTCTGACTTGATGTGCCCTAATGAAAAATGTAGCTACACAATAATGATAATCTGCATAATACTATACATTTTCTATTATGGAAGGATTATTTTTCTTCTATAAAAAAATCAGTATACATAGCTTTCTGAGAACAAATACTTATTAACATGCTGTCATCGTTCCCTGACATTATGGCATGACATATGCACATTTGTTAAATCCTTTTGGATTTATTTAAATAAGCAGTTACAAAATGTTACGTTGAGAAAATGTCCAAATGTCTTTCTTGGCCCTTACAGAAAGAAAACTGCTGACGTCTAGTTTGTAGATCCTGTTTTTGAGGAGTGTTTCACTGATGTAATCAAAGTGAACCACATCTCATAATTTAAGCCTTGTCAAAATACTAGACAACTTCTGTCTACAACCAAACAAACATGGCATCCATTTGATCATACTAGAAAGTAGGCAGCTATTTAAGGAACATTTAAAGTCATTTTGTTAGCTGCTCTGCTCAGGAGGTATGGATGCATTATGTAGAGCTCCAGACACCACCAGATGTTGTATGTGTTTTGTGCCTGCCTACACTGGGTTCATCTGCCCATCGCATTTCATTGACTGCTGCGAGAGATGAGATGGACATTTTTTTTTCCCTCTTCAGATGAAACATGTATTGTCCTTGATTTGTGTCATGGCGCTTTCTGCATCCCAAATGGATGCATATTCTCTTTATAATCCATTATTGTTGCACAACAAGGAGCAGGAAGCTGTTTAGGATGTCAGCCGGAGACGTTCTTTACTCATTATTCCCCTGTGCGTCGTCAGTGGTGTGAATAAGCTACAGCTTAGGTAAAGCTTTTTCCTCTGAACCTTTTCTTCTCCAATCATTTTGACAAGGTCACATGGAACCAGACCCAGTCATTCAGAAAATAAATTAAATGCATTCATTCTTACTATTGTGGACTGAATCAACAGCACATGTTCTGTCTAACGAAGACCTTTGGGTTGAAATGTTGTACAAATAAAATATAGCGTTCCCCAGTGCGTGGTGGCACCTCTTTATTTCACATGTTCTGTGTAGAAAAAACTGCAAGCTTTTGACATACCCCTGTCACCTGAATTCAAAGAAATTGGTGTAGGATGGATTGATACTGAACACTGTCTGAGCACCTTCACCTCAGGGTAAATGTGATGTTGCCTTTGTTCGCTTGTGATAGTCACATGACATTCAATGCAAGGTCCATAAATGTATAAATTAAATTGAAAAGCACACAGAAATACTACAGTCGTTCATTATTGTTAGATGCATGTTTTTCATTCCATACTCGAAATGTATGAACACGTCTTCCACCTCTCCTTGCGATGGTAGCATTGTTAGAAGGAGACTCATTTTAGATATTTGTAATGCCTCAAAGGTGTGCTGTTAATTGGGAGTTTTCTCTCAGCTCCCAGCTCTTCATACAGCATGGTCGCAACTTTAATTGGCAGTCAAAGCTGAGCACCACCTGTCTTTCCCTTTAAAACCCACGGTTCAGCCACATGTTCTCCCTTTTAACAACCCAAACCCATGTGCTACAGCCAGACCCAAAGGGTCAGAGTGGATGCTGTTTTTTTCCATAAGGACAAATGATTTGACATTGTGTGCATGTCTGCCAACTGCCTCAGAAAGGTGTTGAAAAACATTTCTCAACATTTCATCTCGAAAACATGTCAGCTGTGCACAAACCACATATTACTCATTGTCTCTTTTAGTCAGGAGCAGTGGAAGGCTGATGGAATTACCTAAGGTTACTTGCTTAACCGTAGTTCTCTGAAAATGAGCAAAATGTATTACATGTGGGATTGGCTTGGTAGATTACTTACAAAGAAATCACGCAACGTTTGTCGGTGGCAGCCAGGTGAATTGGCAAATGAGTTGAGCCCTCCCGCTTTATAACGGTTAAATAAGTCAGAATAAACAGTTAAGAAAAGCTGAAGTTTATGCAAAGAATTCCCGTTGTTGTTTTTTTGACCATGCCTCTATGCTTTGCGCTCTTGTGAGCAGGGAAATGCAGTGAAGCATCTCACTCATTACGTAAGATGACAGAATGCCCCGACAGAGGTGCACACACGTCCATGACGGTGCTAAAGAGGTTGTCATACTTTGGACAGGATGTGCAGTCAGGCCCTCCGGAGGCTGGAAATCCTTCCTATTACCGAATCAAACAATTGTTTCCATCAAATGCATTTCAATATTTGATTGAATTAAAACCAATAGTTTGTATGGAAATACAAAATCAAGATAGACTTTAAGGCACATACAGGCATCAAACAAAAAGATCATCAAATCCTCTAGCAGGATTCTCCACAGGCCAGGATTGTAGTGATTGAAGACAGCCTCACCAAAAGTCTTAGTTCTGATCTATTAAACAACGAGTACCAGAACCTCTGAGGGACTGATCAGACACGTGTATTAAAAGCACATCAGACATGGGGTGCAGGGCCATGAAGTGCTTTACAAATCAATAAGGCTATTTTCAAAGGGGTGTTACGTATGTGCTCTCTTCTGGTCTTTGCTCACGTGCTGCTGCACTGTCAATCATTTAATGTTGGCTAATGTGTTTTGGAGAAAACCAGACCAGAGTGCACTGCAGGAACCAAGCCTGCCTGTAATAAAACCATGCATGTTAGCTGGGCTGAAAAACAAAAAGTACTCTGGCAGTATGTCTTAAGTGACAAAATGTTGATTTGGAATGTGGGCGTCAAAATAATGTCTAAAATCACACCCAGCTGTTTTGCCTCTTGGGTTGTGTTGGTTGTGTCTAATGCCAGAGAAAAAATCTGCAGTACATTTCTTTCCTTGGGCCTTTTCACCAGTAAGTATATCCTCAGTTCTATCTTTGTTTAGGGTGAAGATATTATGTGGCAATACGTACATTAATCTCAGTGAGACATTCAGTCTGGGTGTTAACTGGGCTCACATGGAGATACACAGATATACGGCAGTGTGTAATCAGCAGGGCTGCAGAAGGCACCGAGCTGGCTAATAATGCTGCCAACGTGAAGCATGTCTACATGAAACGGTATAGAGCACTGAATCGATCCCCTTCCCCTCGGTCCTAGATAGGAGCTGTGGTCGTACGTTCGGCGGCATTAACAATTCTCAGGCGAACCGCAAGGTTAAGTGGGATCGGCGCATCAATCAACATCTAGGGGTTAAGTAGGAAGAAAGGATTCATGTTGCGCTGAGGAGAGCTTCGGGAGCCTTAGGGACACTTGAGCCAAAAAGCAGATGGCAAGAGGACGGGCAACTTCCTCCTTATATGGGGAGGACTCAAAGAACTGAATTAAATCACCAGTTGACCTCTCAGTATTCAACAGTCATTGTGTGACTGGTCCGTTCATAAGTGATCCGCCAAGTGCATCTTGGCAGTTGTTGTGATTTACTATTGGTTTTACCCTTCATCAAAAACCTCTTCTGTGACCTGTTGGTTACACTCATCAAATTCATAGTCTGTCTGGAGTCATGCCTTTAGAGTAAATCTCTGAGACTTGTTGAATGACATCAGTTACATGTGGTGTTGACACCCATCAGACGAATGGTTGTATGACATTAGTCTCTAGGCTACAAGCATGACATCCATCTGATCTTAATAATGGCTGTTTTTGTTGTTGTTGTTTACAGCAGGCTACAATCATAATCCCTATATTTGTCTTTGGAAGATATGCCATTGTTTGTTTTTATGTGGAACATAACTGGGCGAATGTTGAAGGATTTGATATAATGACATTGTGGCATTGTTGACTTTGTTCTGTTTGACAATAGACAATAGACCCTAAAACTCAAAAGGGAGCTTTGTGTCTGTGTCTGAATCCAATGGTTTGGGTCAGCAAATGATAGGTCCCAATGGGGCCCAGTCAACTAGTCACTAGTGCACGATAAAAAAGAGGACAGAAGCCTAATGATCTCATCTCTCTTGCCTCTGGCCTTTGTTCATTTATCTTAATGAGAATGTCATACCTGAGTAGAAAGTACAGAGCCAAGTAGGATTGTTTAGCTGACGCATAGTTTTATACTTTTTTTATACTAGATCAACATTATGGTTAATAAGAAGTGTTTGGCAGAATGCCATCTTTAAAGATTTAATGATGGTTGGAGATGAAGGTTTTCAGAAGTAATAGCGGGGAAGCTAAAGGTGGGATCCCTAAGGGTGGAAAAGAAGCGACCTCCTGAAAGTGCCGGTCCATTGATGTTGTGAAAGGCCCACAGGCATGGACCCCTGTGTTCCACATTGGTTTTGAGTCGAAATCTTTCTTGTTGTACAGTGCCCCTGTGAAGCTAGGCTACAGCTGTGTTGGGCTAACCCCTGGGCTGTACTGGCATTAGTTCTCTCCGTGTCAGACCGCATGAACAGAACACGCATGCACAGAACATCTCTACCCATCACACTGAAACAGTGCAATACGAAATGAACTACACAGTTCATTTATGTTTTTTATACAGTATGTATCCTATGTATTCTATATCTTAATAATTTCTTTGGGGATTTTCTCATATTCACAATAAAAACAATCATTTAGTCAGATTCTTTATATAAAATTTATGAATAAATAGTTACATTTATGAATAAATAGTTATGAATAAATAGTGTAGCACGAGCCTCACCATGTGTTAGCTGGAATAGGTTATAGAAGACTTTTTCCTGTTTCTGTAGCTTGAGGCATCTTGTAGTACACCCCTGAACTGGAAATGAGTTTGTCCTATGGGTCTCATCCTCAGTCTGCTCTATCTATTGCCAATTCCATTCAATTTCATTTCAATTCCAGTAATTCAGAAAGGGATCTGAAGTCCAATTCAAATGTTTGTTTTGTGCTAATTGACAAGCATAGGAGTTTGTTTGTAGTTCCTGACTGGAATTGACCCAAACCCTGGTGACAAGCAGGGAGACATTGGGTCTCATGAACCTTAACTTGAAAGTGTGTCCAAACCTTTAACTGGTGCAGTAAGAATTTCAGAACGAATAAGGAAACCGTAGTAAATCAGACTACAACAAACCACTTGCTAACATGGATATGATTAAAGCAAAATAATTAAAACAGGCAGTTTGTTTTTGCACTCTATGTAATTGTACAAAGCCATATTTGATAGAATTTCCTAGTGCATTACTTTTCATCAGAGTAATTCTTTGGGACACGCATAGATGTTTCATGGTTTCACATCCCATTCAGTATCCCATCTACATGAATTCATACTGATTTAATAGGAGTGCGCTAAACTCCCACACATACCTTTTGCATTCCTCTGGGAACAGTTACATTTGAAATTTTTGTTACACTTTATTTGGATTGTGAAAATTACCATCTGTAGATGCTATACTATCAACAAACTATAAAATATGAAGTAAATATTTGTATTTTATAGTTTAGGGTTAGAAAAATTGTTAGTGTGACGGTTAGGGAATGGATTTAGGTTGGGGATCGGATGAGGTTTAAGGTCAGAGTTACTTATAGTAGTTAGTTAATTGAAATGTTATTGATAGTCTGTAAAGCATTTAAAGATTGACTATCCAAATAAAGTGTTGACAGACTTTTTGCACTCGCTTTTTCCACAAGTTTATCTTAATATCTGTTAATAAGCTGTGAATGTATAATAGCTCTCAAAGATTCACCCTCCCCTTCTCAATCCTGATTCACAAAAACAGCCAACACTAAAAGACAGTGGTTGGTTTGTAAAAAACACACAAAATGAATCTGACCTGCTGCACGTTTTGAGGTATGAGGTTGTTTATGACCCTTATCCAACAGGATGTTTGTCTTAACTGTTGTTCAGGTGTAATTACCATACCAAACATTATTATGCAGGTCTTTTAATGCCTAAACAACTTCCAGGTGTTCCAGAATATTATATTGCCCAAATGTTGCCCAACATATTTTATTATAATGGGGAGTTAGGACATTCGAGTCAGGGAGCATACCCCCTTTCCCATAGTAGACTGTGGAATAAAAGGTAACAGGGAATTATTATGGGTCTATAGCTAATGTGAGCTATAACTAACATTCCAATAGATGGCCTAAAGCTGACTGAGAATAAGTCCTTCCTAAGCTCTGTACATAATTCCACAGTTTCACACTGATCACTTTTTTTATGCAGTTCCTCTGATCTTGCTGTGTGCTGTTGGCCTCAAACCAGCTGCACTTCATTACGGGTTTAAAAAACAGCAACTGAACGGGATTAATCATTTGATTAAGTTAGGAAACCAATAACAAACTAACGTACTGATTTTACTGTGCTTATAACGTCTAAGGGTCGGCCTGGTTAACTGGACTCTAATTTAAATGGATCTGTGCATATTCGGAGTAATGAGTGAATGCATTTAAAGCAAAGGCCCATGGAAACAGTAACTTACTGAATTCACTGCTTGTTCTGTCTTGACCGTTGGTTGGTGAGAACAAGTGGATGGTCATGTGTTCAGATTGTGACATACTGACTGTCTTGGTTTAATCTGTGCTTCTGATAAATATTTACACAGTTTTGACTTGTATAATGAGGGCTCGTCATTTGTTGCCAGGACCACCCATGACCCATGCCTCAGTTTAGTCAACAAAATCATTACTTTCCGGGCCAAATAAACACCACTTGATGACAAAAACAAAACATGTCAACATTTCAATGGATAAAGCAGACATCTTTATCCAGAGCAATTTACAGTGAGTGCTAGCTACTTTACTCCTAGGATTACAGTTCTTTACTTTGAAAATACCTTTAAAACTTGTAGGAATTTCCTTGCCCTGTTAGTTGGGGAGACTGGGACAAATAGTTTGAGTTGCAGTCTGTAGTGGTGCCTTCGAAACTTGGTGGGAAGTGGGAATGCATCATACATGACTGTAAAAAAAACATTTGTAGGACCCTCTAATTGGTGATTACTGTTGGGACCAACTTAATTTACTAAACCAAAGGTCACAAGCGCCAACCACTATCTGATAGGTAGCCAACAATGAGTGACTTAAAACAGTCTTCATCAGGGACATGTGAACATCAACCAAAAAAAACCCACTGACAACCTCTGGATCTAACAGAAAAAACCCACTGACAACCTCTGGATCTAACATAAAAAAACCCACTGACAACCTCTGGATCTAACAGAAAAAACCCACTGACAACCTCTGGATCTAACAGAAAAAACCCACTGACAACCTCTGGATCTAACAGAAAACACCCACTGACAACCTCTGGATCTAACAGAAAAAAACCCACTGACAACCTCTGGATCTAACAGAAAAAACCCACTGACAACCTCTGGATCTAACAGATCGCCAATAATGTTATCGGAGCACTACAGGACATAGTTCAGTTTAACCCAGCAACTAATATCTCCCCTATATTGACAGAATCGATCTCTTCCTCAACCTGCAGAGGTTTCTCTACACCATTCGTGCCAGAAGGTCTCAGCTAAAGGCACCTTTCTTACTAAAGGATAATCCTTTCAGGTAAAGACACGCCTTTCTCAATAGGGAAAACCATTTCCTGTGAAACACTGTCAAGCCTGGCAAGCGCTGCCTCCACTGCTCTGATAACAGCACTGCATCGTCTAGTTTGCTCAATTCCCCTGCTGTTTGAACCTTTAGTATTTCTGCTCCTGACATAACTGAACGCTTGTTACTTTAAAAAAAAAAAGATTATTGGTGAGTTGATGTGACCAGGGGTTAAATAGAGCGGGAGCCAGCAGGAGCTGAGCTCCTGCACATATGGTCGAAATAAGACCTAGGAGGAGCTGAACTCCTGTACTTCCACCGGACAGCAGTTTAACATTCAATTTGCAACTGGAAAGTAGAAAGATGGGCCCCCCCACTTCCCATATCCCAATTTAACCCCTGGGTGTGATTGGACAGACAAACAGACAGACAGACATATTCACTCACCACCAGACAGATTGACATTGCACAGCACTAACAATGCATTGAGTCTTTATATTAAGAATTTTGTATTCTATAGAGGATGAAAGAGAATGGAAAACTGTATTGAGCATTAATGAAAGCCCTTTTGGTTGTCACAGGAAGCTGAATGCTATCCAATCATGATAGGTTGTGTAAAAGGAAATGTAGCTTGCTTGTTTTCATGCATTCTGCAGGTGTCATGGATATGTACAAACTGTTAGTAATGCTTTTCTCTAGGTCAGGCTTTAATTGAAGCGTATGTTCTTGCCATGGTTATGTCTAGGTTTTAAGGCCTCTTGGGTTGAAGCCCTGATCCGAATTGTAACCTTAACCCCAGGGCCATATCCTAAACATCTGTCTGTCTACCCGTGAATATATATGATTATGTATGTATATATGTATATATATATATATATATATATTTATATTTGTCTTTCTGTGTGTAGATTTATTTCTACCTGTCTGTTGGTCCCTTCTCAAACCTGTCTGTCAGTCGAAACTTTACAGAGATTCTTGCCTTGAATGCAATATATTGACTAAGTATCAATTTCCTGTCTGTGGAGGTGGGAGGGAAGAGAGAGAATGTGGGTGAAAGGTAGGAAACAGAGAGGGAGGAGAGATGAGATGGAGGGAAATAAAGAGGGAAAGAGGATGGAGAAGGAGAGAATGAGATGAGAGAGGGGAAAGAAGTGAGGGGAAAGAGAGAAATAGGGAGAGTTGGGAGAATGAGAAAGACAGAAGAGGGAAAGTGGAAAGTAAACACAGATTGTCTGTATCAATATATGTGATGGGATAAAGGAGGGAGAGAGAAAGGGAGATAGAAGAAGGAAAGGAAAGGAGAAGTAGGTAGAAAAAGGGAGTGGGGTTGAGGTGAGAGAGAGATAGAGACAGGGTGAGATATTGAAGCAGAGAGATTGAAGTGAGAGGGGGAGGGAAAATTAGGGAGACGATTGGGATGGAAGGGAGAAAGGAGGAGAGGGGATGAAGAGGAGGGAGAGAAGAGAGAGAAGGATGGATTAGAGAATATAGGGAGATGTCTGAGAAATAGATATATGTTGTGAATCTTCCCTCTACTGAATGCCATGTATTCACTTAAAGGACTTTTTCACACTACAATATACTCATCTCCCCAAATGTATATAATAATACTCTAGCCAATTTTGTAGTGTAAACTTCAGGAAATCACAATCTCAACCCTCTACCATCTGAGGTAGCGCCCGCTCCTTTCTTGAGAGAAAACACCTCTGCATGCACTGCAGTGTGAAGACAAATGTATCCATGCACTACTTATTGACATGACAACAAAAAATTATTTGTTCTAAGCAACTTTCATCTATTATTTTTTGAATGGCTGTTCATGCAGTAAATCAAGGATCAAACTTGCTCATAAAAAAAGTCAGTGGAAGGAGGCGAGTTTGGTAGAACATTTTACAGGCAATTCTCATAGGATTGGCTTAAGGGGAACGTCAATTTATGCTATTATTAAAATAAATACCGAATCAGCACATTTGTACTGGAGAGAAATGTTGTGTTCTGAAAATAGAGTAAAAGTGAACTGAATGCTTTTATCTATTGCCTATGGTTTGTGCCAATGAATTCAACACTGACACATATACTCTGCCTGGTTTCTAGTTGCCAAAAGAACTCAATAGGAAATTTCAAGTTCACTTTCTCATCCATAGCTTGAAATAAATCTCAAGCACAGGTGATGATCACACTTCCTCATTGAAAATATTATGACAACAGACACTTTATATTCTGAGCGTAATCTGGAGTTACGAGTGTATCCTGTTATTGACAGGATTTTGGAGGGACGTCCAGTTCTTGGTAATGTCTCTGTTGCGCCATATTTTCTCCACTTGATGATGACTGTCTTCACTGTGTTCCATTGTGTATCTAATGCTTTGGAAATTCTTTTGTACCCTTCTCCTGACTGATATCTTTCAACAGTGAGATCCCTCTGATGCTTTGGAAGCTCTCTGCTCTAAGATGCAACTAAGAAAATGTCAGGAAAATCCTACAAGAACAGCTGAACTTTATTTGTGATTAATCAGAGTCACTTTAAATGATGGCAGGTGTGTAATGACTTCTATTTAACATGAGTTTGAATGTGATTGGTTAATTCTGAACACAGCCACATCCCCAGTTATGAGAGGGTGTGCACACTTATGCAAACAGGTTGTTGTAAGGTTTTTATTTTTCATTTTTCCCCCTCAAAGATTTCAGTTTGTTTTTCAATTGAATTGTTCACATTATAGGTCACATTAAAAGTGAAAAAAGTTCTGACATGATTTATCTTTGTCTCATTCTTTTACATCACAAAAACCTGGCATTTTAACAGGGGTGTGTAGACTTTTTATATCCTTTGTATATTTATCTAATATTTGCATGCATATTTCCCTCGATTCAAGCCCATAACCCTTTCTCGGCTGGTCTGTCGGTACATTTCTCGGCTGGTCTGTCGGTACATGATACTGAAAGGTCACATAAATGATGATGCTGAATAAGGCATCATTCTTCTGTTGTTTACACTGTATATTTTGTTAATATATGTTTTTGTTGTTGGTAATTTCCTTGAGCCATTTCTGTAGGAATCAATATGGTGATGCTAATAATCGCTCCTTTGAAAGAACGCATTTGTAAATGCATCATTAGGTTTGACTTGTTTCTTTTAATACATTTTTACAAGATTTATGCTTTTCACTGATATCATGCTAGTGGGCGTGTATCAACCATTAAAAGCGTTAATGAGAGTACGCCACTGATTGGCCAGTTTTTCCTTTTCAGGAGGATGACAAAATAATATTCTATGAAGAAGTAGTGTCCGGTTTGAAAAAAGTTTGAGATTTGATTTTTTTAACAGATTTTTGTTCAATTCATACTTCCATTAGTATGTGCCTACGAACAAATTAATTGGGCATATGGTTTGGCCAGAATACTGACTTAGTAAGATTTGGTTTTTCAATGCAGTTGATTTAATCTGAAAGTGTGTTATAGTCATTGATGCTTTTGAAGGCGATGTACACAGAAACTACCATTCACAGTTAATGCTGCGTGTCAATTTGAATCATTTGGAAAAAGTTGTGAATGCTTATGACCAACCGGCTATCAGATTGAATCCAGGCCTTTAACTTTGGGAAATACTTATTATTCCTCAAACTGATACAATTTGAATTTGCTATCAAAGCAGAAAGCACTTACATTTTTAGGGGATGAAAAAAATGACCTGATCAAAGTCTTGTAAATGCCCTTAAGAGAATCTCATGAATCTGAATGGCTTTCCTGGAACTGAGTGAGGAAACTGTTTAATGTGTGGAATACCTTCACATTTTGGTGGGGGTGATTTTGTGTCTTGAATGGTCTGCAGAGTTCTGCAGATCTGCTGTCAAACGACTAATAAAAAAGGGATTCAAGAACTCATCTCTGCAGAGGTTTGAGTTGAAATTGCTCACCAGTGATTCAAAGGAAGCAGGAGAGACAAAACAATCTCCCCAGACCCAGAGCAGTTTTCTGTAGTTCCATCCTGTAAAGTTGATGACTTGTATAAGCCCAAGATTAGAGTGGAAAAACTATATAACTACTCAGCCCAAGCACTTTCCTTGCTTCTCTCTTTCTCTCTTTCTCCTTCACTATCTTTCTCTCTTTTTTGCGCCCTCTCATTTTTTGTTTTTCCATCTCTCTTGAACAGCCCTCTCTCATCCCCCTCTCCTTTCCTCTCTCTCCCCCTCTCTCTCCCTCTCTCTCCCCCTCTCTCTCTCTGAAGTTTACACCACAGATGCTCAGCTGTCTCAGCTTTGGTAACTTTGATCAATGCGACGCTGCCAACCTCCAGCAGGACAAGGTCAGGGAAACTAGATGACTGTCTGTCTGCTCCACATGTTGTCACACGCACAGACACACATACACACAGACACACACACACACACAAGTACACACACACTACTGTCAAACACTGCTATCCACCATATGTTGCAGCATACAACCTGTTCAGTCTGTCATCTTCAGTACCTGGCCTTATGTCTCCAAGGGCTCCCTGAGTTTAATAAACGACCTCTCATATTAAAGTGCCCATTAACCCCCCCCCCCAATGCGCACCCACACACACACACACACACACATGCACACTTCTGTCAAACACAGCCATCCACCATATGTTGTAGCATACAGCCTCTCATCTCTGGTACCTGGCCTATGTCTCCAAGAGTCTCTGAGTTTAAAAGACCACTCACATCAGGTAGCAGAAAACCATTTACATATTACTAGCAATGTGTACTGCTCAGGTAAGCAGTAGCAGTATAATAGTAGTGATGTGAAGCAGTCAGTTAACTATCTACACCTTACTAGTGATGTGAACAACACAATATACTACACAATATACTGTCTACACCTTACTAGTGATGTGAACATCTCAATATACTGTCTACACTTTACTAGTGATGTGAACAACTCAATATACTGTTTATACCTTACTAGTGATGTGAACATCTCAATATACTGTCTACACTTTACTAGTGATGTGAACAACTCAATATACTGTTTATAACCTTACTAGTGATGTGAACATCTCAATATACTGTCTACACTTTACTAGTGATCTGAACAACTCAATATACTGTTTATACCTTACTAGTGATGTGAACATCTCAATATACTGTCTACACTTTACTAGTGATGTGAACAACTCAATATACTGTTTATACCTTACTAGTGATGTGAACAACTCAATATACTGTTTATACCTTACTAGTGATGTGAACAACTCAGTATACTGTCTACACCTTACTAGTGATGTGAACAACATAATATACTCTCTACACCTTACTAGTGATGCGAACAACTCAATATACTGTCTACACCTTACTAGTGATGTGAAACACAATATACTGTCTACACCTTACTAGTGATGTGAACAACTCAATATACTGTCTACACCTTACTAGTGATGTGAAACACAATATACTGTCTACACCTTACTAGTGATGTGAACAACTCAATATACTGTCTACACCTTACTAGTGATGTGAAACACAATATACTGTCTACACCTTACTAGTGATGCGAACAACTCAATATACTGTCTACACCTTACTAGTGATGTGAAACACAATATACTGTTTACACCTTACTAGTGATGTGAACAACACAATATACTGTTTACACCTTACTAGTGATGTGTATGTGTGCTAAGGTTAGCAGTTCAGCTGTGATGTCAGGGCGATGTTTTTCTAAAACCAATCTCAGTCCCTTATTCTTCATCTTCCCTTCCAGACACTCTCCAGCCCTCCAAAGTCACCCCCTATAGGACAGGCTTTATTCCTGATCAACAAACATCCCAAGACTCAGGTCTCTGTTTCCCTTGGTGTTAGAGATCTCCACTGACATTGACATGCAATACATTGCAAAGAGCATGAAGGTGAAGTTTGTTTTTGTTTCCCCTCATGTTGTCACCTTGGCATCATTTCAAAGGGAGTTTTCTGTGTGAACTTTAGCAATAGACTTGCTTTTGCTGAATAAAAATAATACCCTGAAATATTCTGTGTTTCTGTGCATTTAACAGTAAATCTAGGTATTGCTGCTGAATTGGGAAAATCTGTCCTTCATGTGGAAGTAGTTCCCAGATGGTCTTCCTGCTTCTCTGTTTTAGCTAGGTATACAGTATAGCTTGGTTCTGGAAATACAGCAATCGCACTGTTAAAAGGCAACATTTTATTATTAAAATATGACCATTAATTCATCCAGCTGTGTGTGTGTATTTCCATAAAATGTCTTCTATTTGTTTTTATCTAGGTGAATGATTTACTGGACCGAGGAAGAGTACAGACCCACCAGTCATTGACCTCATAGAATAAGCAGCAGAAGAGCAGCTGGATGTAGTCAACAACCTGGCCATCGTCAAGTTGACAGCAAAATCTTGGATTTTCTTATTATTTCTCAGAGGACGAGTAATGGACATACATACACTTGTATTCCTTATCTGTGGATTTCTGTAAAGGAGTGACTTTTCTAACATTTTTCTACAGAATGCAGTGGCTTTCCCAACAACATATAAGCAGCTAGTTCTGGTCCCCTTTCTCTCTGAGATGTTTTTCATGTTGTTCTTTTCTAACAGCATGAAGTGGGCCCTGTAATTGTGATGAGGATGACAGGGGCTGTTTCAGTTCATCAGAGGCAGCCAGCGTTAGAGCCATGAAATCTCCTGGGGAGGAAATATTGTCAGACATCACTTGGAAATAGCAATTTTCAAAAAGGTGGTTCTAAGGTGTATTTTCTCCTTCCCTCACCTTCCCCGAAAACTGAGCTTTACCTGCTACTACGCCATGACTCTACTGAAGCGGAGGAAGATTAGGGCATTTACTGTATTATTCTGCATCGTAACTTTCACCATGTTCCTCTTCAGTTACACGTTGCGCGATCCCTCTCTGTACTTCTTTAAATACGCCTTCCGCCTGTCGGACAGCTTCTTCTCCAAAGGCCAGTGTGGCTGTCGACAGTGTATGACAGAGCTGGATGACGACCCCTGGTTCACTGAGCGGTTCAACCTGTCCGTCCATCCTCTGTTGACTAGGAGGAACAGCCTGCTGACTGATGACACATACCGCTGGTGGCAGGTGAGACGTGACCACTACGAGGGCTGTGACTTGGGTTACTGTTCAGATGGGATGTTGAGATAAAGTCTTGGTAAGGGTTTAGGCTGTGGTTGAGGCTAGGTTTAGGATGGATCCAGGATTTGGGCGTTTTAGTGTTTGATTTGAGAATAGCGTTCTGGTCATACCCGGATGTGGACATTAAGTTAGTGTTTTTTTTGAGGGTAAGGTTATGGTTTAACCAGGATGTGGATATTAAGTTAGTGTTTGATTTGAGGGTAGGGTAATGGTTTAACCCGAATGCAGACATTAAGTTAGTGTCTGATTTGAGGGTAGGGTATGGTAAACAGTCAGTCTACTGAGTGATGACCTTTATAGGGGAAGGCAGGTAAGATATGTTTTGAGACGTACAGGCAAATTGCCATAGGTGAGATTGGTTACATTTAATCTCTTAACTAAACCCTCTCCTACCTATCCTTGTCAATCGATCAATAAAATGTAGGCAGGACAGGAACAATCAGGGACAATCAGGGTTAGGGTTGCTGTCGGCAGTGAACCATCAGGAACCATCAGGCAGGAACCCAATCTACAACACATCCAGGAGGACTTTGGATAGGGACAGCTATGAGTCATTTGGGCCTGGTAGTCCTTGGGCCTGGTAGTCCTTGGGCATGGTCCTGTTTCTCCTGTGGTGAAACAGGACACCAGGAAGTTTAGAAAGAGGATTCATAAGGATACCTCAGTATACTATTTCCCCATGCTGATGTTAGCGTAATAACTAGGTGTCCTCCACCAGGTTTGGGCTACAGGACAGAACTTTCAGGGGGGACAGAACTTTCAATGTGTAACCCCCAAGCTTAACTTAATCATAGATTATTGCAGTGTTAAAACCAGATTGAGTCAGCATTGGTTTAGGTGGAGGCTGACTTCAAATATTGTGCCAGCAAGAAAGGAATACCTACTAAATGAATACCATTCAACAGTTCTAGAGACACCTAGATCTAAAAAACAGGATAATTCTCTCCCTATTGCTAAGTATGCCAGGGATTATTTTTGAACCTGAAACATTGCATCACAGTTTGTCAGTTTGTTCTTGGTAGATCTATGGCAAGGTCATGTATAATGAAGAACAAGCTGCCAGTCACTTAATAGCTAGGTTGCACCATCTGACAGTGAAAACGTCAGTAGTGGTTCTAAAGGTACCCCGTGGTCTGTTTTAATTCAAACATCAAAAGTCCCAAATTTATTCCTAGGCTGTACTGTGTTGCTTCTACCAATTAGACTCCATTACATGAAATCGAGATACACACACTGGAGGTGTAAGGATCCAATGCCCCGAGACGTGACATCAACTGCACGTGTCACCGTCAGCCGTGTCCAATCAGCGGCTTCTATCAAGCTGAGGTTATAGCATTAACCCTCACACCTTGTCCAATTAAACGTAGCCTAAAAAAAGATCAATTTACTGGAAGGTAGCCAGCTGTCTCCCACCGATCATTTCAAAAGAGGTTTCTCGAGTGTGGCTTGATGAGACAGTGGTTATAGTCCAATGACTAGCTCGGTCAAAGACAGATCTGAGTGTCTGATCTAGAACGCAGCTCCACTGCCTTCAGCACGTGTGCAGTACTCCCATTGTGGTGATGAATGCCAAAAGTTTTCGGAATGTTGCTGCCAGGCATATGCCGCTCTGTCTGCTTGTCCTGTCTGTCTCCCTACGTCATTCCCGGGCGGAGTAGTAGCAGACCTAAATCTCATCTGTCGGGCTAGTGCCACAACTGTAGACCTGTCTGTCCACTGGTTGCCCCCCGTCGCAAACACAGAGAACGGGCTGTGGGTCGGGCTTTGGACATGTGTGTATACTGCAGACATTGCTGGCCCCGATTTTGTCCAAATTTTGGTGAATGACAAGTCTTGTCGGAGAGATATGGCATTTACAAAATTGCAGCTATTGGCCGAGATGGTGGTGGTGTAACCAGTACTTGAAAATATTCACTTTTGCAAGGTGACGTCCCTCACCCTGACACACAAAGTGTGTTATACAAAGTGATGATATTTCAAACAAAGGACACTCTCCTTCCAAAGAAAAGTTTGCCTTAGGTACTGATAAGGTTGATGGACAATGTATTTTCACTACTTCGAATTTTGTGAAAAATACTTAAAACAATGCTGATGTCGCATCCTTCAACAGCGATCGGACGGGGCAATATGTTATGAATTTCTTGTTAAATGAAATTAGTTAAAGAAGGCCTGCTTTGCCGTGTCTGTCCGCTATAGGGCTGTGTTATGCCTCCATTGTCCGATGGTTCCCCTCTCTGTCTCACCTGCCTCTATCTCCACTGACTCAGCTGTGTCCTCAGGGATTGGAGACGAAGACAACCTGACTGTCACCTCCTCGCTCTCTCTCTCTCTCTCTCTCTCTCTCTCTCTCTCTCTCTCTCTCCAGTGGTTACAGGCGGAGCGGCAGCCCGCCAACTTCAGCGAAGTGGTGGAGAACTTGTTCCAGGTCATCCCTGGTGCTGACCTGTACATGGACGCTGGTCCTGAGCGCTGTAGGACCTGCGCCGTGGTAGGAAACTCTGGAAACCTCAAGGGGACCCGCTACGGAACCCTAATCGACTCAAATGATGTCATCATCAGGTGATCAAGCTTGTTTGGTTTCATTTATGAGTTGCACAACAGAGGGGTGGTAGCTAGGGAACAGGAAGGACAGATAAGAGTTATTTAGAACGGTTCGTTGCAAAATGATTCAGGTCTATTTGAATGTGCCACTGCTGTATTCCAGTTTCTTGATTCACAAGGCGTTTATAGCTAATAGCAGGGGTCTCCACCAGGTTGATTGAGTGATGCTGAAACGTGCAACCCATTTATGAATTGCTCGTGAAACAATTCTGAAGGTACATTAAGTTTTCATGTGCTCCACTGCTATCAACAAATCTCACCAGCATCAGACACTGCATAGCTACGATTGAATCAACACAGCATTGACATTCCTGCACCGCTGCTTGGATGTTATTGACTTCAAAAGCCTAGCCTAACACAATATCTGACAATTAATTTCCATCCTGTTGTCCCCTTCTGTCTGTGGTGTGCCTATTTGGTCACTGAGTTGCTATGAACAACTGTCTTGTGGGTTGACAGAAATTCTTTGAACTTTCATCAAAACCTTGTTTAACTGTCAAATGTATGTCATGATACGTATAAGTACATCATTTGTACATATTATTTGTTAATTCTATGAAATAGCTGCAGCAGTAGGCTACAGATTCATCCAAAACTAGAACATTCCTCTTTTGCTAGAAGCGCAATTAAGCACAATTTGCTAGAAGTGCAATTAATAGATGCACTATTAAAATGTTTTTAAAAACGTTTCTTTCCTGACTTTAAAATGTTTTTCTATAACCCTCCATCAAGTTTCAAATTTCAAAATGAATTTGTTTAATAAGGAAACAGCCTTTTTTATTTGTATTTTAATTTGTAGTCTGTTAAACTTCTACAGTAAAGTAACTTTTGGATTATCCAAAATCATTAACAAAATCTAATTATATATATACATTTATACAGTATGCGTATGTGTTGAAGTATCAATTACATAGCTTACTAGCTGTTGATGAGGAATAGTCCAAATTCAATTTCATACCTGTCAAATTAAGATAAACTACAGTTAATTACACCAGTGCATAA
The DNA here is from genome assembly GCA_016801175.1 of Esox masquinongy. Lineage (NCBI taxonomy): Eukaryota > Metazoa > Chordata > Actinopteri > Esociformes > Esocidae > Esox > Esox masquinongy. The sequence continues at coordinate 50,454 of JACXGI010000695.1, forward strand.
CAACAACTTCCATTGCCTGGAAGACATTACAAACTGGGTGTCCAATAATTTTCTTAGGTTAAACACGGATAAAACCAAAGTTTTAATTATTGGCCCCCCATCCATTTCGGATGAAGTTCAGTTCGCTCTAGGATCGCTAGCAAACAATATTGTGCCTGTGGCCAGACATTTGGGAGTTTTTTTTGATCCAGAGTTAGAATTTGAATATAACACAAAAAAAGGTGCAGTCATGCTTTTACCAATTTAGAAATATTGCCAAAATAAGATCAGTTTTATCTTTTGAGGACAATGAGAAAATGATACATGCTTTTATTTAATCTCGTCTAGACTACTGTAATGCTTTGTTTACATGCCTCAATAATAAGTCCCTAGGTAAACTCCCAGTTGTACAGAATTCAGCTGCCAGACGTCTTACAAAGACTAAATCAAGGTCTCATATAACCCCAGTGCTGGCAGCTCTACATTGGTTACCGGTGAATTTCAGAGTAGATTTTAAAATTCTACTTCACTTTTAAAGCGCTACATAGTCTGGCACCTGATAATATTATTGACATGCTAAACCCATACAGCGCTGTTAGGCCTCTCAGATCAGCTGAAAAAGGACTTCTGAAAACTGAAGGGAACCGGGCTTTTGCTATACGGGCCCCTAGACTCTGGCACAGCCTACCGCAGAATGTCAGAGATGCTACGTCAGTGCATTCTTTTAAATGTTACCTAAAATTACATTTTTATGAGATGGCTTTTAAGAATATTTTATCATTGGGATTTTATATTTTGTTTATTCTTTTTACTTCCTTTATTTTTTTAAGTAATATATATATATGTTTCTATATATATTTTTATTATTATGTTAATGCATTTCTATTTCTATTGTGTCTAAAGCACTTTGTGTATGTACTTGTAATAGAAAAGTGCTATACAAATAAAGTTATTAATATAAGTTATTATTATTACTGCAAGAATAACAAGAACCCCAACAGACAGCAGACAGAGATAATATGCCAGGCTAGTAAATAAATAGGGATCTTCTAAACCTCAAAATTCCTTCTTACCTAAAAAAATTGAGAATATTTCCACTTGGCTACGATATGACAATATGTTTGGTATGGCTTCCCAAATATCTTAATTATATTGGGCAATACTGTTTTTAATGTTTCTTGATAGAGAAAGCTTTTTGCACATGTCAATGGGCTATTCATAACATCTTCATTATCTTCTTTACTGGGCAAGTCGGTTCCACTGGAAGGTTTGTTTACACTAGCCTATTTCCTTTTGCATTTTGGTTGCATTCAAGAGTGGTAATTTTATTGCTTTATTTTTCAAAAGAATATTTACCCAGACAGCCCAATTCAGATCTATGGCTTTTCACCAATCAATTCAGCCAAAGAACCTTATTTTCCTGGTAACATTGCCATATAGGTAACAGTTGTGTGTTATTAGAAATTATTCAGCTAATGTCTTATGCAGGTTTACATGACATTTAGCAATTCATAAAATGCATTTCTAAAAGACAAATATGTCCCTGTATTAGTTTTCATTAATATGTCAATATTCTATAAGAGGTATTTCCATGCCAATATATTATACAAAAATAGAGGCGCACCCATCCCCCGACCATGAATGTAGGGCCCCGCTATGGGTTTTCCCCATTCACTAGCAGTTACTTACCTGTACTGTATATCCTCTATGTAAAGATGTTTTACTGCAGTTATCTTACACGTCAGCCCCTGCTGCGGAACCAAATGCATGGTGATTTAATTACGCAGAGAGACAGGGAAAAGCAACACAAGACTTATTGCTTTGCTTTTAACAAAATCCTTTTCTGCACTACAGGATTACAAGTGCAGGATTTCTGTAGGCATACAGTTCATACCGCACTGGGTCCCAATTCCAAATGACACCATATTCACTATTGTGCACTGCTTTAGACCAAGGCTTTTGGCCCAGGTCAAAAGTAGAGTACTAAGAAGGCAATGGGGCACCATTTAGCACATGGCTGCTGCTGCAGTATGACTTAGATAAACGCTTGATTGCCAAACCCAACGCTGCAAATGAAAAAGATGTCGTCTGTGCTCTGTGTCAGAAAAAGCACTGTTAAAATTAGAAACTGTCTACGTAAGACTTGGACATCACAGCAGATTGCTACAACATGACTCACTGCCAGCGCATTGCCCGAAGTCATGTAAAAATATAGTATCCATCCCATTTAATGTAATGAAAGTGAATATTACCAGCAAAACATTGCATTCTTTCTAAGGTAAAACAGCACTTTTCTTCTGGTTGTATGAGCTGCTATATCACAGCAGTCAACGATGCAGTGGGCTCTTTTTTTAAACGTAATTAGCTTGTCTTGAGTTTAAGACGCTTATAGCGGTAGATCAGCGGTGGATTAAACGTCAATCAACTTCTAATCTCTGTATGATTAGGTAAAGCCTCAGCACATAACTTCCAGAAGTTGAATCCTAAATCATGACATATGTAGTGATAGCTATGCACTCCACATCTGTGAGTGAAAAGCCCGGATTTTAGATTCATTTTCTGCACTGATTTTCAATGAGGACCCAGACCAAGCATTCATTTGTAAATGAGGAGGAAAATAAATGGCTGAAATGTATTACACTGCTCATACCACACCAGCACACACACACACAAACAGTAACCAATTTTAACAAATTACATTGAAATATAATACAAATATAATACTTTTTAATACTTTTTAATCATTTTTATGCTATTTATATAATAATTTTATGTAATCATTTATTCATAAAAATGAACAGAAATGCCATTTCATAGTGCGGAAAACATAAGTACACCCCTATTCTTAATTGTTGGTGCTGCCCCCTTTGGGTGAAATATGGGCCAAACATGTGGCTGTGTCCAGTAACTGTCTACCAGTCTCTTCCATCAAATGCGAGGAATTTTGCTCATTACTCTTTACAGTACTGCTTCAACTATGCTTTGCTGGCTTAAAGTCCCCCCATCGCATTTGATAGCATTGAGATCTGGGCTTTGACTCTGCCAATCTATAACCCTCCATCTGTTATTTTTGAGGTTGTGTGTTTTGGATCATTGCAATGTTGCAAGATCCATGTTCCGGTTACCATCAACTTTTTGACAGATGGCCTCTCATTGTACTCAACAATTCTCTGGTACAATATGGAATTCATGGTTGACTCAATAATGGCAAGTTGGCCAGGCCCTGAGTTAGCAAAGCAGCCCCAAACCATAATGCCACTGCCTCTATGCTTTACCGTTGGTCTTCTTTTCATTTTTTTTTGTGGCTGAACAACTCAGCCACAATTCAAGTTGTGGTCTTGCAAACGTAATACATGTCCTGATATTCATGAAGGTTTTTCCTCTCCAACCTCCTATGTAGGCCAAGTGTCTGTAGTCTCTTTTTGACTGTTGACTCACACACATTGACACTGATTCTGGCAAGAGAGGCCTGTAGATCCGTTGATGTCACCCTGGGGTTCTTATAGACTTCTTTGCACATTGTTTGGTCAGCTCATGGGTTGAATTTAGCGGAATGACTTGTCCTATGTAGATTGCCAGCGGCCTGGAATTTTCTCCATTTGTAGATACTCCATAGGACAGTAGAATGATGTACTTCAAATTGCTTGGAAATTGCTTGGAGTGTTTCTTTTCATTTTGGAAGACTGGACCCTCCAAAATTACTATCTAATAATCGATTAATTTTCAACTATTTTGCTGTACCTGATTGTTATTTTGAATTGGGTTACCTTTACCGATGAATGTGGTTTGAATTTAGGTCAAATATCCATGTATCCATTGACTGTGCATACAAATATTTAGAGATTTCCTTTTTGAAGAACTTATTAAACAGCAAATACCGCAGCTGTACCTTTAATGCACTTCATCACCAAGTTCACACTCCAAATGGCAAAACATTTTCCTTTTCATTTTCAAAAAGATACCTCCAGGCATACAACCGTTGGCAAAGCGGCTATGTTGAGTCGTACCTGAAAGCAGATTATTCACGTTACAATATTCCAGAACACACTGTAAGCTTAAACCTGCACCCTACAGAATGAACCAAGCTCCTACCTCGGGCTATGAGGAGGATGTTGGCAGCCGGACCACTCATCACGTCATGTACCCAGAGAGTGCCATAGATCTGGACAACACCACCAGTCTTCTGCTCATCCCCTTCAAGACTCTGGACCTACAGTGGATCATCAGTGCCTTGACCACAGGCTCCATCAAACAGTGAGTGAACGATGCTGATGCAGTACCTTCACAAAAACATTTATTAGGTGAACCTCACACAAAAAAGACCTATAGAGTGCCTAGGGAATTGTTTGTGAAACATGGAAACCATGGAAACCATGGAAACATGGTGAAGCACTTTTTATCAGCATGATTATGATGAATATTTACAGTTCTGATAGCCTTCGTCCTGTAGGTTATGCATTGCCATGTAGACATGTTTAATTCAGGTAAATGCCCCAGACATACACAATTTGTTAACAACATAATAATAATAACAACTATAGGGTACTTGCGAGTGAATACTTCTCAAGTAGTTGACATGCACCTTTTCGATCTCCTCAAGGCGGATATTCTCAAGGTCTGTATGCTGCAATGATCACATCCAGATGCTATAACTAATCTGCATTAACCATCTACCCCAAATTAAGCTTCTAAGCATGTAGATTCTAAGCATGTGGATTTTCAGTTGTCTCCTTCACTTGGGTCATTTTATGTCGCTTCCACTGGAAAGCTTACATCCTCAACATCCTTACTGCATGATGAGGACATGGAGGATGTGAGAAGGGTGAGACAAGGAGCAAGGTGTGAGGAGGTTGTTTAGGTGGATTGTAGCTGCCTGCAGGAGTATTTACTTGCACCTTGAGTCTCAAGGTTGAACTGCAGCTTTATAATGGTATGGGTCAGCTGGTCTGGATATCTTAGAGCTCTAACATTAGTTACAATGCAGTACTGCTTGAATCCAGATAAAGGTAACATAGCTGTTGAAACCTTGGTATCTATTACATTTATTGCGTCAGCTTTACTTTTCTTTTCATACTTTCGGCAACTTATGGTGAACAGTCTACCTGGAAATGAATACCAACTTTTTCACAGGGTCTCTTTTGTTGGGGATTTCCATGTGCTCATAAGCTCAGTCACTGCTGATAGCAAAGTGTCAAACCAGATAGGCTACGAGAAATTTAACAAAGTTGGCAACGTCACTGTTTATCAAGGATCATGTAAAATTCATCAAAGATAATGGCATATGCTAATAGTATCAATGATACTTTGTTTTCCCTTTTAGTGTGGGCTACTTAGTAAATGTACTTTGGTTTCTTGTAGCACGTACATTCCCGTCCAGTCCAGGATCAAGGCAAACAGGGACAGAGTGAGTGAATCTTTCAGCTACATTAAATATTGACCACTCTAAACCATTACTTCTGATCAAAGCCCAATTGGTCCATTCGTTTTGGAGTGCCTTACACTCTGACACAAAACAATGCAGAATTACTGGTCTGTTATTCAGCCTATTAAGACCTATTGATTGATTTGTCGATCGATGACATGTATTGCCCTTTAACGCGAAATTCTTTCTCTCAAGGTCGAAGCTGTTCTTTTGCATTTTGCAGGTGTTGATATACAGCCCAACCTTCTTTAAGTATGTCTATGACACCTGGCTGGAGAGTCATGGCCGATACCCCTCCACTGGCTTCCTCAGCCTGTTGTTCGCCATTCACATCTGTGACACGGTGAGTCAACCCACTTTCACAAACTCAGCACGTTACTTGGTGTCTGTCCGCTTACATTCTGTACACTATTAGCGTGTTCACCTATGACTCCCAACCATGTGCTTGGTTTCCGTTTTGAGTTTGCATTGAAATCATACTGAGTTTTAATGCTGAAAAAATCGTCCCTGGTGACCAAGGAAATTAAAGTCACTAATGGAAGTAAATCCACCTCTTAAGTAACGTCCGCAAAATGTCAACAGCTTTGTAGTAGCACCCAGTGCCTGAAAGAGGTGCATAAACAGCAGTGTGTTAGGTTCATTTTAGGTATCTACACAGTAGGTTCAAATTTGCTTTTACCACGTTGCCATGCCCACTCCATGAGCAACATTAGATATTAGACTACACCCTGTATGTAGGGCCCCAAACCACTTTTTTTCAGAGATTGCATAGTCATACTCAGCAGGCATTTTTCACATTTGTTTTTCCTTTTATTTCAGTCCCTTTGTCAATCAGTTATTCCATGTCAGCAGTTTAACTGATGACTAAGTTACCTAAACCTTTGCCCGGGTAGTGTGGGTGTGTGTTTAAGGCTCACCAAAACTCTAGAGACTTGATTTTATATAATTTAATACATGATTATAAGTGTGCTGCATTTGAACTGCCAAAAGGAAAATATACTGTACTTTGTTACATGAAACCTTATTACTTTAAGACTGCAGGTTGCCTGCTATGTTAACAAAACTGGCTAAGCAGTTCATCATTTTGATTGTAAATGGAATCTCTGTTGCAGTGATGCATTTGAGTTTAGGGCAACCACCCCTATCTTTTGATCTAGTCATTCACTTCCAATGTCCTATAGTTGTTACATAGAGCTCAACCCAGTCTATGTGAGAAAAAGTAACTGTATACTGACATCTAGAGCTAGACTATTGCATTGCCCTGTCCATAGGCCTTTGTTGGCCTGACACATCAATTAGTACAGCAGCATTGCTCCAGGCTCATTCTCCAGTTATAATGGTATTTGATCATGGCATTTTCTTTATAGACACTTCTTCCAAACTTTAAGGTCCTTCAATATCTTAGTAATTATTGATCAGAAGGCATTTTGCAGGTTAAAGGATTTTCATGTTTTCTTATTTAATAACAGTTTCTTAAAACAGAAAATCATTTGTAATGATTTTATCAGTTGGTCAGTTTTGTCATTTTATGGTGTCAATTCTGTCAATTTTTTGTTAATTTTGTCAACAGGTTTTCATATTGTGCCAATGTCAAGGGAGAGCAGTTACTATCACAATTCAGGCATGAAACACCTCATTAGTTCTGTGGCACATGGTAATATCTGTGTCAAAGTCATATGTCCTACTGTTGAGCCAACACCTGCGGCATTATGCACATAACTGGTTTAATGAGGAACTGACAGCCAAGGGGGTCTATCCGTGCATTGCATCATTTAGGTGAGTGTGTATGGGTTTGGGGAAAGACCGTTATCAGTGTAATTTTGTATTGGGTTGTATTATTTAGGTGAGTGTGTACGGGTTTGGAGCCGACCATTACGGGAACTGGCACCACTACTGGGAAGAGAATCATTTGGGAGGAGCATTCCGTCACACCGGTGTGCATGATGGGGACTACGAGTACAACGTCACCCTGCTTCTGGCCGACAAACACAAGATAAAGATGTTCAAAGGCAGATGAGTCCAAAGATGGCCCAATACCTATAATCCTCTTGAACCTAAATCCTGTCGACTCAGATATCAGGGGTTATGGTTTTGATGCAAAGCTAATGCTAGTGGACTCATACTGATGCCTGAAAAGATTTAACAATTTCCTATTCCTATTTAGCCTGTTTTATACTATGAGCCAATGAAACGGAAGTGAATTCTCTCAAACATTTTGTAATGTTTTGATCCAAAATCAGGAAAAACCGACTTCTCACCTTGCCCCTCTCACCCTATCCCTTTCCCCAGGAGATCCCAGGATACCTGTCCAGTATGTCAGGTCTAATGAGTATGTGGAAGACAGGACCAGTCTCTAGCTTGTTGCCTCGCTGCAGCCTAGGCCCAGACAAGTCTCTCCAGATGGCTGCCTGGTGGGAGAGTCTTTCATGTCTCTGTTAGTTACGCTTATAAACTAGATCCGGTGTTAACATCTTTGTAGGCTACTGACGGAGGCAATTACTAAATGGCTGTACAATGGGAGAATTTAGGTAACAATCACAGTCTGCTTTTAATATCAAGGCATCTTTGCTGCTCAAATAACATATATTTGGTGGATCAAATAGTGCGTCATTCTGAAGATTAGCACTGAAAGACTGACTAATGACAGTGTTTCCATTTTAAATGAAGTGCCTTATCCATTTAATTCATATGACTAGTTAAGCAGGTCCAAGGTGCCTTTGATATTCTTGTTCCTTTTTTAGATTGAATAAATTTCATTTGTCAAATTCTGTATTTACATTCATGTAACTGAAGATTGAAATTTTTGTAGTATTACTGGTAACATTTCTCATAGTTTGATGATCATAATCAACAATGTTTTGTTACTTATTTTAATTGATTGATTATTTAATTAATTTACATTGAAATGTAAAAATGTACATTCTAGGATTGCCATATTCATTATGTGTAGGCATGTTTCCTGTGAGGGATCAGTGCAATATTCTTTGATTGAAGATTTTACGGGACCTGCTGCTCATGCCAGCTCTGCAATATCTCATGACCAAATGTGTTATTATATTGTTGCGCAGGCTTCTCGGATATTAGGAGCTTCTCAAAAACATTAGCTGGACTCTTACAGAGGGTTGTAAATCCTAGTGACCTAGCACTGAGTGGATCACCGGTTTGAAATTAATTAAATGTGATCGTTGAATGCTGTCAGATTTAGAACCCCTCAACCTTTACTTTTACATCGGGGGCTTGAATCTTATGTTATTCCATTCATTCATACATGAAAAAATGTGTGAATGAATGCATTCATTCACACATGTGTTTTCATTTTACCTTTTAGCTGACCCCACAAAAACAGAAGTGACATTGATATTCCTGTGTTTTAAGAAAATTGATATTCCCGCATTTTAAGTTTAATGAGGTCAACTTAAGGAGGTCACCGTTTATTCATTTTGAAAGTCATTATTACTTTAAAACCATTATTACTGTGTGCCTTGAGACAACGCTGCCAGTCAGTAGATATTTTTGTTGCTCCAACTCATTTCTTGCCCCTTCTTCAATTATTTTTGCATGTTTTATGAGACCCTGGAACATTATTTTAATCAAGATTTGTTTGTTTGTAAAGGAGAATTCTATGTAGGAATACTGTTATTGATGTTAAATAGTTTTATTAAATCTATATGCAACATCAGTGATAATAACGCAGCCCACATTATTTCAACAATACACTCCCACCTACACACGCAGATAAACACATGCACAGGTCACGCATCGGTACATTAAATGACACTGTAACCTATAGGATAATTGGATGAATTGCGTAATTTGCTGTTGTTTCTGCTTTAGAATTATAATCACATTTTGCTCTCTTGATTCTCATGTTGAAGGATAATGGTATAAATATGTACTTTATTACAATCATTAACTATCTAAAGTGCCTATGTAGACATTCTCACTCTACATATTGTGTTATAAATGTTTACATATTTAGCCAAACCAATTAGAATGAAAGCTGCGAGCAGCGTTGTACCAGGCTTGCCAATTATCACAACTCAACACGGAAGACCTCATGAAGAATTCTTGACTTTGCATCAGAAGTTGTGGCCCTTGGGCTTGTACCATGTACATTTTGGACTAAAACAGCAGAAGATTGAGACAACTCTGCCAGTCAGTAGATATTTTTGTGGCTCCAACTCATTTCTTTTCCCTTAGTCATATATTTTTGCATCTTTTATAAGACCCAGAGTCACCAGTGAACTGTTGAAACAATAATAATAATAACCAACGGTAACAAAGACAATAGTGTTTCAGTTGTTTGAGCATGTCACTTGCAATGCAGAGATTGGGGGTATGATTCCAATGAGGGACTGTTTACCTTTTGTAGTTTTTTGAAAATTTCATTTTGACATAGCAGGGGACACAAATTTTGTAGAAGGCTGACAGTAACCGTGCACCCTTATTCATTGAAAGAACAAATACTCCAGAATGAAGTAAACCTATTATATGAGGGAGAAGAAAAATAATGATAATAATGAATGCCAAAAAACACAAGGCTTCAGCTCCTTTGATTGCTGAAGCCATAATGAACAGTAACAAAGACAATAGTGTTTCACCAATGAACTGCTGAAACACAAATAATGATAATGAACACCTACAAACACAACAGAATTCACCATGATTTTAGCTCAGTTGTTTGAGCATGTCACTTGCAATGCAGAGGTTGAGGAAATTATTCTGATGTGGGACGGTTTAACATTGGTAATTTAAAAAAAAATCTATCTTCACATACCAGAGAACACAGATTTCACCAATGGCTTAAAGCAGTCTTTTTCAACCCTGCTCCTGGAGGCACACTGCCCTGCATGTTTTAGATCTCTCCGGCTCTATCACACCTGTTTCAAATGATCAGCTCATTATCAAGTCCTTGATGAGCTACATCAGGTATGGGAGGGCAGAGAGAGATCTAAAACATGCAGGGCAGTGTTCCTCCAGGAGCAGGGTTGAAAAACACTGGCTTAAAATAACCGGGCAGCCTTATTTACTGAAAGAACATCTACTCCAGAATGAAATAAACCTATTGAATGTGTTGGTGTGAGGGAGGAAAAATAACATTACAAGTGTAGACATTTTTAGAACAATCCAGTTAGATTTGCCGGGGGTCACAGATTTCGCCGGAGGCTGACAGAAACGGTGTTCCTATGTTAATTGGATGAAAATCTAGATAATTTATTTCTTGGACATGACTATATAGCTCAGTTTGTAGAGCAGTGCACTTCAAAAGCCAGAGGTTGTTGGTTTGATAAGTTTAGTTATTTTTGGAAAAATCCCATTAGTTTAATAGGAGTGCACAGATTTTGCCAGGGCCTGACAGAAATTGTATCCCCTTTTTTTTTTTAAATAAACTCTAAATTGAAACAAACAGGTTGAATGTATTGGTGAGGGATGAGTCAGAAAAGATTAAAAGTTTTATTGGGAAAAACAAATATTGGTAGAGATCACTGCTGATTGACAGGGGGCACGGATTTTGCAAGTGGCTGGCAGAAACCGTGCCCCATAATTTGTTGAATGAAAGTCTTCTCTACAATGAAATCAACCTACACAAGATGTTGCCTGTGGCTGACAGAAGGTGTCCACTATTGAATTGAACTCTAAAATGAAATTAACCTGTTGAATGTGTTGGTGAGGGAGAGACAAAAAACAATTTTTAAAACAAGAAAAGGAACCAGGCAAGCCTAGTTCAGCCAGCCCATGATTAGAAGGGATGAATGTCATTGCCATCACTGGATTTGAACCAGGGTCTCCTATGTAATAGGCTGTGTCTTCAACCACTACACCATTATGCTAAACGTGTGCAGAGTGCTGGCATACTTCTAAATTGCTAAACCAATTAGTCTAAACTCCACGGTTCTCAAAACTAGTTCCCTACATTAGCTAACATCGAAACCAACAACAGGTATAACAGGGTTGCTACACTATGTTCAACGCGTTAAATTAGAAAGAGATTACTGTAGACGGCTAGCTATACAGTAATGAAAACAATGATTGTTTTCATTAACAATCACTCCATGGCTGGTTCCTCTACGCTATGTGAACTACACTTTGTAAATCGCAACCGAGAGGAATGTGTTCGTTGTAGGTGCAGTATTTTCATTGAAATATAACCATAACGTTTTATTTAGGCTTACTATAATGTAGCTACTGAAGCTTGTAGCCAGCAAATTTTTTTCTGGCTGTGCAGTACCTATAATGAAAACAATGACTCCAATCACTCCATGGCTGGTTCGTTTCTTTAGAAAACAATGACAGTTGAATAGTCGACCACTATGCTATGTGAACTACTATTGTGTCCTAATGGCACAACAACATTCGTTTTTCTATAACTATCAATATAGGTGACAATAACTGACTTTTTCATCAAGTGAAAAGATGAGAGAATCGTGGAAAACCCTCCTCTTTTACTACTCAAGAGGTTGTGGGCTATATTAGCCCAAAAAGCATGCACAGATGCGTACTTCTAAAATCCACCAGAAATAGTAGCAATATAACCATAAACAGTTTTACTTTAGGCTTACTATAATGTAGCTACTAAAGCTAGTGCCGTGTTTGTCTATCCTGAACAAATCCTAATGGACACTTTGTTTGGTCCGTGGTGAGGACAGTCAGTCAGAAACATTCGCTCTTCTTGGCTCCGCTTACGCCGTCCAGCAAAAATCACTCCTGATTGACAGGGGACATGGATTTCAACAATCGGTGACTGGCAGAACCCATGCCTCTGAGGTTATTGAATGAAAATCTACTGTAGAATGAAATCAACCTGAAGAATGTGATTAGAGAGAGACACAATAACGGTATACGTTTTGTCTTTTGGATGACAGACACCTTATCCCCAGTTTCATTGAATTAATATACAGTATCTCACAAAAGTGAGTACACCCCTCACATTTTTGTAAATATTTGAGTATATCTTTTCATGTGACAACACTGAAGAAATGACACTTCGCTACAATGTAAAGTAGTGAGTATACAGCTTGTATAACAGTGTAAATTTGCTGTCCCCTCAAAATAACTCAACACACAGCCATTAATGTCTAAACCGCTGGCAACAAAAGTGAGTACACCCCTAAGTGAAAATGTCCAAATTGGGCCCAAATAGCCATTTTCCCTCCCCGGTGTCATGTGACTCGTTAGTGTTACAAGGTCTCAGGTGTGAATGGGGAGCAGGTGTGTTAAATTTGGTGTCATCGCTCTCACACTCCCTCATACTGGTCACTGGAAGTTCAACATGGCACCTCATGGCAAAGAACTCTCTGAGGATTTGAAAAAAAGAATTGTTGCTCTACATAAAGATGGCCTAGCCTATAAGAAGATTGCCAAGACCCTGAAACTGAGCTGCAGCACGGTGGCCAAGACCATACAGCGGTTTAACAGGACATGTTCCACTCAGAACAGGCCTCGCCATGGTCGACCAAAGACGTTGAGTGCACATGCTCAGCGTCATATCCAGAGGTTGTCTTTGGGAAATAGATGTATGAGTGCTGCCAGGTTGAAGGGATGGGGGGTCAGCCTGTCAGTGCTCAGACCGTACGCCGCACACTGCATCAAATTGGTCTGCATGGCTGTCGTCCCAGAAGGAAGCCTCTTCTAAAGATGATCCACAAGAAAGCCCGCAAACAGTTTGCTGAAGACAAGATGACTAAGGACATGGATTACTGGAACCAGGTCCTGTGGTCTAATGAGACCAAGATAAACTTATTTGGTTCAGATGGTGTCAAGCGTGTGTGGCGGCAACCAGGTGAGGAGAACAAAGACAAGTGTGTCTTGCCTACAGTCAAGAACTGGTGGAGGGAGTGACATGTTCTGGGGCTGCATGAGTGCTGCCACCACTGGGGAGCTACAGTTCATTGAGGGAACCATGAATGCCAACATGTACTGTGACATACTGAAACAGAGCATGATCCCCTCCCTTCGGAGACTGGCCCGCAGGGCAGTATTCCAACATGATAACGACCCAAACACACGTCCAAGACGACCACTGCCTTGCTAAAGAAGCTGAGGCTAAAGGTGATGGACTGGCTAAGCATGTCTCCAGACCTAAACCCTGTTGAGCATCTGTGGGGCATCCTCAAACGGAAGGTGGAGGAGCGCAATGTCTCTAACATCCACCAGCTCTGTGATGCCGTCATAGACGAGTGGAAGAGGACTCCAGTGGCAACCTGTGAAGCTCTGGTGAACTCTATGCCCAAGAGGGTTAAGGCAGTGCTGGAAAATGATGGTGGCCACACAAAATAGTAAATTGGGCCCAATTTGGACATTTTCACTTAGGGATGTACTCACTTTTGTTGCCAGCGGTTTAGACATTAATGGCTGTGTGTTGAGTTATTTTGAGGGGACAGCAAATTTACACTGTTATACAAGCTGTACACTCACTACTTTATATTGTAGCGAAGTGTCATTTCTTCAGTGTTGTCACATGAAAAGATATACTCAAATATTTACAAAAATGTGAGGGGTGTACTCACTTTTGTGAGATACTGTATACTCCATATATTTCAGGCTCCAAAACTATTCGCTGTGTAGCTCAGTTTGATCAGTTGTGTGAATCTAATGTATGAGGATTTTGGTTCGAATCCTGCAACAGTTTGTATCAGTTTAGTTGTTTTTAGAAAAATCCCTTTCGACTAATAGGAAGGCAAATATTTGTCCTGCCTGTAACAGAAATAGCATCCCATTGTTTATTGAATTGAACTCTGATGTATAATTAACCTGTTGAATGTGTTGGTGAGGTAGAGACACAATACAGTATGAGTAATTTTTGGAAAAATCAATGATGATTGACAGGGGACACGGATATTGCTGGTCGGTGGCTGAGAGAATCCGTGCCCCCTAGTTTATTGAATGAACATCTACTCCAGAATGAAATCAATCTGTAGAATGTATTGTTGAGAGGGAGCCACAACAACAGCAGAAGTTTAGTCACTTTTGGAACAATTCCACTGGATTGATAGGGGAACACAGATTTTAGCGGTGGTTGACAGACACCATATCCCCAGTGTCATTGAATGAATATCTATTCCATATATTTCTTGCGCACTTACTGTTGACGGTGTAGCTCAGTTTGTTGAACAATGTGCTTCTAATGCCTGTGGTTGTTGATTCAAGATTTTTTATTACTCTCAGTCAAACGGATCAGTTAGATATCAACCATAATAAACGTTTGCATTTTATAGCGTCCCTGTATGGTCGTGCTGAAAGTGCCTGCATATTTTGAGTCTTGCGATTATTTTGAACAGGTGTACCAATGCACATTTTGCAATAATGATATCCGTTCATTTGGTACAATAGGAGTAGCGTTTTAAGCGATTTTCACAATATGGCAGTCTTTATAGATCCCTTTGGCAAAAATGTTCCTTGTGAGATTGACCTATGTACCAATATTCAAGACTATTGTTGGTTACATGGGGTGGGCGTGGTGAGCATCCAAAGTTGCTAACTTTGGAAAGCCATGCCACAGCACCACCATGGGGCCAATTTGGAAGGCAAGGCATCGCATCAGAACTTGAAACCATTGCGTCATTTCATCTTATGGGAATTTGCATTTTTCATCCACAATGGCAAAATAAATATAATAATAATGATAATGAAGAGAAACACAATAGTAAGGATTCATCGCCTTTTCTTGCTGTAGCCCTAATAATGAACGCCAAGAAATACAATAAACGACATATTCGAGTGGCCATGCTAATGTGAAAGTAAAGCATATATCTAATAGCTGACGCAACAGCGCCATCCCTAGGTACATCAAGAACAACCCGGAAGTAAACTTTCCGTGCATTTTCGGTTTGTCATTATCTGAGTATGTTTGTACACCAGGTAAGTTTTCCCAACAAACTGCCAATATAACTTTGTTTGACCATCGGCTAGTATTACCAATCTATATTTCTACACAGTGTGAGTTGTAGCTATTAGATAGCGATATATATTGCAAATGTGACATTTGCCCTGTTAGTGCTGCTTGCAATGTTGTTGCGGCAAGATTGTATCGATTTCTAGTAAATGTACAGTTGCTAGCTAACTACTGTGTAGCTACAATTAGCTATTTCTTCGAGAATGAGAAATATACAAAACCAACAACATTCTATTCAGTGAGTTATTTGTTTTATTTATACTGAAAGTTCTGTAATAACATCTCACTTGTATTCAAAATAGAACAAGTTGCCTGTGTTGAGGAAATGGAAACGTTACTTGCTGTTATTATTACGTCATTAGTACTGTATTAATTAGCTAGCTTATTTTAAATTTGTTTATTTTCCCTCTCGTCTATGATTAAGCCTTCTAGCTATTGATTTAATTATTGTGTCTTAAGATGACAACTTTTCAACACACTGACAGATGTGGGCAATGCGTATTGCTCAATCAATACACCGGTCTGCAGGTGTCCTCTTAGATCCTTTTTCCGCTAGTTATGATAGCTAGTCGTTTTGTGCTTATAATGTTTTTACTTAAGCATTGTAAAGAGTGTTAATACATCCATTCCATAGATTGTTCCTCTGCTGTCTGTATGTCAGAATGTCTATTGAAAGCCAAGAGGACCGGACAGTGGAGGTACTGGGAGTTCCTGATGAGGTGGAGGATGAACTGCTGTCTTTGTACTTTGAGAACAAGCGTCGCTCGGGTGGAGGTTGTCTGGAGTCTGTGAACAGGAAAGGGAGCCGGGCATTACTCCTGTTTGAAAAGGCAGAGGGTGAGAATGAATCCTGTCTGTGAAACTGTCACTAACTGTAAGTCGCTCTGGATGAGCGCAAAAATGTAAAAGTTTATGATCTGATTTGTTTCACTTTACCGACATGATTCATTATTTTATTAATTATCTGGATCTTCATTAACGAAAACTAGCCTTTACACTTTCAGTGTATCTAGATGGAGGGAGATGACAACCCTTTTTACAATGGCATGGTGATTATGCCTGTGTTTATTTGACAGATGCGGCAAGGGTCCTATCTAGAAGACCCCATGTCCTTCACACCACTGAGCTTACCGTGAGGAAGCCTGCGTGTAAGGACCCATGTAGGTTGCTGCTGCGTGGAGTTAACCCAAGCACCAGTCAGGAGCTGGTGGAGCTGTATGTAGAGAACATGATGGGCATTGACGAGAACCAATACACTCTGTACCCCTCACCTGGGAGGGACCTGGTTCTAGTACACTTCCATCAGGCCTTCAATAAAGGTTTGTGGTTTGAAAAACCTTTTTTAAGGAGATTGAACTTCATTGAAAACACGTATGTCAACTAAGCCGTACGTCTTCATTTGGAACAAAAGTCGCATGAACATCCATCCTTTACAAACAACATTGATTGCAAAATATGAATGATAACCGTTTTTATCCCATTGAGAAAAAGCAGTGCCTCTACCTCCACAAACGAACTGCTGCATTTCTCCAACTCATTTTGATTGTATTTGGTAGTGATCAGTGTTAGAGTTTTCCATAGCCATTTCTTTCAGGGGGAGCTCGGCATTTTCAATGGAGTGACTATAGTGGACCTTTCTTCAATATATTTTTTTGATGACAAGCAACACAAATATGGGTTCATGTGTCTGTTCTTCCTGATTTTCAATGCACAGACTTCCAGAAGCTTTCCACAAAGATCTCTGAGAAGTCTCTGGATGGAGCGCACATTGTTCTGGAACAGATAGATCAGACTGACTCGGTCACAGTGGAGAACCTTCCACCGAGCATCACAGCAGACACTCTTAGTCTGTATCTGGAGAACAAGCGGAGCGGGCAGGTCAAGGAGGTCACCATGATGACAGAGGGCCTTGCCAGGGTCTCCTACCAGGACTTTGACTGTAAGTATTGAACATATAAATCAAGATTACAATTTCCCAAATATATTTTGCCCAAAAAAATAGTGTCAAAATTATTGGCACCCCTGTTTTCAGTAACGTCACCTTGCACAGATAACAGTACTGGGCCTTTTTCAGAAAACATCTTTACAATTATTCCTTGCAGAATCTTTCAAAATCCTTAACATCCTTCAGTCTGGGCTTATAAACTGCCCTTTTCAATTCGAACCACAATTGCCCTTTGTGATTCAAACCACGGATTCAACTACGGAGAATGAAATGGCCATTGCAAAATGTTGCGGTCAGTTACCATTTCTGTGGATTTGATGTGTGCTCCAGGTAATTGTCTTGCTGGGAGATTCCCTTGTGGCCAGGTGGCAGGGGCAACCAGGTTTTTGGCTCATTTGGTATAGTCTTATAGAGAGTCCTTCCTTACTGTGCATGAGGAAGCAAGTTTACCACTTTCCCTCCTAGTTATTACATTAATAGTGGTAATATATTGTTTTTTTTCCACTTCTTGTCATTGGATTTAACAGCTGTGGAACGTGTCATTAACCAAACACACAAGCTGAGAGAAACAGAACTGACCATCAGGCCTTATTTCTCCTTCCTCCAATTGGAGGAAAGCTCCTTCTCACCTCAGACCTCTCCCCTGACCTCTGTCAATGGAACATCAGACGGTGACACAGTAAACATACAGCACAAAGATGGCGGCAGTCCGGCACAGACTGGTTCTCTACCAGCAGCCAGTACCTGTGACGACACTCCGCTCTACCGACAGTCTGATCCTGAGCCCCTGATCCATCAGCTGCCCCCCCCCGTGTCCAAGGCAGCAGAAGCCCAAGGAGGCGTGCAAGACCTAAAGTGTCGCCCCGAGCTCCTGTCCGGACACATATCTGTCCCTGATCCAGTGAAACTCGCCCTGTTCCAGCTCAGTCCCCTACTCCAGAGCCTCCAGCAGACCTACCCAGCATTTAGCATCCAGATAAGGGATGATGGGATCTGCGTGTCAGGGCCTGACCAACAGGGCCTGGAGCAACTGAAGAACACTGTGTTGGAGTTCCTCGGGGGCGTGGCCCAGGCTCACATCACTTTTGAGCCGGAGAAGGCCCGCTTCCTGGCTAAGCAGGAAGTGAAGGACAGGGTGCTGCAGACGCTGAGGGATGGCGGGCTGCCGTGCGTGTACAGCGTGTCCGACTGCATGGTAGTGTTAGCGTCTCTGTCGTCCGGCTTGGTGAGCCAGGCGTGCAGCACGTTGAAGGACCTTCTCAGGGACTTCAGCATCCCTGTGGACGGAGAGTATGAGTGTGTGTTGTATGCCCAGGAGTGGAATGACTTCCTCCAGTCTCTGGGCCTCTGCACTGCTCAGGTGTCAGAGAGAGGAGGCCAGATTAATGTGCTGACTCTGAGAGGGTTGGAGGAGGAGAAGAAGTCTAAGATGGTTAAGTTCCTCAGTACACCCATTAAAAAGGAAGCTGTCATCACTATGAAGTCGGGCATGTTGAAGTACATCCAGACCCACCATCATCAGCTACTGGCTGACATGCACTACGTTTCCATCGTCCCTCTGGAAACGCCTGACATCTGTGGACTCAGAGTAAGTGTTTTACTTTTTTGAATGATAATTAAAGCATCGATAGTCAATAGCAGTAATATGGTACAATAGAAATTCAACACAGTATTTGCTGTAATTCTTCATTCCCTTTTCACATTACCAAGTCAAGCTAAGCTATACTGGGCTGACCTTGTTATAAATGCTGAGAGGACAGTATGAATGGAGAATATCTGAGCCAGTACGGTTGAGGGTAGAATGCTAATGTGGACAGGGCTTCTAACGTTGCACGTGGGTTCCTACTTTTCGTGTAGATTCACGGCAATCCAGGCCCTTGTCAAATGGCTGAACAGGTCCTTCAGGATGTGGTGTCGTCCACCGTGACCAGAACCATCACTGTGAACAAGCCGGGCGTGGCTCGGTTCCTTCTGGAGGAGGGAGAGGGGGCCAGCATCCTTAGGGAGATGCAGGCCAGGTTCCAGGTCTACATTGACATGGTGGAGGTCCACTGGAAACCCTTGGAGACTGAGGTAGCTGGCCACCGATAAAGACATTAATATAGACTATCATTAACATGGGCCACTGAGGTAGTGCAGTGGTAATGATCTCCAGTAAGACTGTTAACGGCAGCAATTTGTATTCTGCATCATAAATTTGGTGTTATTCATTTTATGCATTGTTAAAATGTTTGTACTGTTAAAATATGCATGCTGTTTTTTTTTATTGGATAGTCATGGTTAATTCTATATAATCTAGTATAGAAGTCCCTAGACACAACGCATTGAAGACTGGTACATCAAGCATTCAAATTCAGTTATTGGTTGGTAAATCAAGCCAGTGCCTATCGCGCAGTGAATTTATTACAACCTTATTGACTAATAAAGGCCACATTTTACTCATCTTCACACTAGACCTTTTGCTCGTTTGAACAGAGGTTTCTGAAAACAAGATTACAATAGTTTTTACTGTATGAACTTTATTTCAGTGTATTTTAGCTTTGTTGTCTCTCCATACAGGACATCTTTGAGGCTGCATGGAAAATGATGTGGAATCATAACTTCCCGAGAAGGTCTTCAGATGTTTTCCGGCAGTCCTCTCCAGACCTGGCTCACGCTGACCAGAACAGTAATAATCTCTCAGCTCCTGACAGTGGTACATCCTTTCATTTTACTTCTTTCATGTTTTGCAAATATCTAGTATCTAGCAAGGATCACAACTGGTGGACTCGAATTTCAGTTTCATCAGTGTGATTATAAGTAAATCATAAGTAAAGATAATAAGTAAAGTAAGATTATAAGTAAAAAAAAATGTAATTAATGTGCGTATACTGATCCCAGGTCTTTTGGAGGAGGCGAAGAAGCTGTTCTCAGCCATAGATGAGCCCGTGGACTCTGGCCTCTCCGGCCCGACCACACCCACTGACATGGAGGAAGAGGATCTGTATACGAGCCAGGAACCCATGGCCCTCAGCGCTGGTATCTGGGTGGAAGAGAGGACTCCACTGCTGACGGAGGGAGGGGGTAATGACGTCAACACTGTCACTGCTCTGGGTGCCTCTACCTTGGAGGAGGTGGCTGAGCTGTCCCTGGCCATCCAGTACTCCATGGAGACCACCAAGAGGTCCGCGGCCGATGAGGAGGAGGAGCTGCGGAAGGCACTGGAGTTGTCCATGAAGATGACAGAGCACGATGGAAGCGATGACGTGGACATCGCTTCCCTCCCAGCAGCCGGCGCTCGCCTCGATCAGTCCGCCCATGAGTCTCTGCAGGACGATATCCAGTCAGCCAACACAGCAACAATCTTTGTGTTCGCTGGATACAGCTCTGACCTAATTAGAGTGGACATCGCCCTGAACAAGAAGGTCAACCTGAGGCAGCATGTGGAGAAGCTAGAGCATCGTAGCCTCAGGAGCCTCTCCGAGTACCACAGGTAAGAGTTTGTCTCTCCGACTGTACGTTTGTGTGTTTTTAATAAAATGTAATAGGTCTAATTATAAAATCAACTGATCAGGAAGTGTCTGGACCTCATCAAGAGGAAACACGCCGTGGACGTCACCATCCAGGGAACCACAGCAACTGTCACCGGTTTCAAGGACTTTGTTACCGGGGCAATGTCGGATATGGAGCTGTTGCTGAGGAGGATCTCCACGGTGACATCAGACTCTGATGTCCTGAGTACAGTGCAGTGGGTGTGGCATGATCCGGCAGCGTCTGGGATAACAACCCCATACCCGCCGGAGGTGATCGTGTTCATGGAGAATGCCTGGAAAATGAAGCAGAAGAAGATGGACATCCTTCTCAACCACCAACCTCACATCATCAACTTTGAGAAGATGCAGGAATACAATGTGGCTTCTGGGAAGTCAGTAACCATCTCCAGGAAGATGCTAAGTTCTGGAGATTTACAAGGTAAAGAGAACTTTGCTGGTACTTTACCTTTTATGTGGAACATTTGTGAGTCGCTGTTTAATTACCGATCCCTTCTCAGTATTAACAAAGCTATTTGAAATTGTGCACTATTTTCCCTGAAGCTATATGACACTTAAATTGCTTGAAAATGTTTTTCAGACAGGGACTACAGTCTGTCTAACCTGCCAGAAACTTTCAGGGTGAACGAGGATTCAGATGAGTTCCAGGATGTTATAAAAGACTTCTGTGCCTCAATACAGGAGTATCACAACAAAATCAGAATTGTTAAGGTATAGTGTATCTATCGATGTCAAGAGCAGCTAAACCATTAACATTGTATTGTATCAGTGACGTCAGAAGCCATTTTTCTAATGTCAGTCTCATTGTGCAGGTTGAGAAGCTGATGAATAGTCTTCTTTACAACCAGTACAAACTAAAGAAGGCTAGTATGAATCAAAGTGTTAATGGGCCAGATGTGGAGCGGACCCTGTACCACGGCACAAGCGAGAACAGCGTGAAAGAGATCTGTGTTCATGGCTTCAATAGAAGCTTCTGTGGAAAGAATGGTAAGACTATGTATTTTTTTTCTTTCAGTTTTCTCCCACACGAGTTGGTCAGCATTTTCAATGCACTTCATTAATTATTAAAAATAATTAATCATAATTATTTTTTCATCTTAGAGGATGTAGACTGTTTTAATAGTGTTGCATCTCTTCTGTCCCCAAATGTGCAGTTAAGACTTCTACTGTACTCATTAATTCTGTTCTATCTCTTTCTGTGCTAATTTGGGCCCTTCCCTCTGCAGCCACTGTGTATGGTCAAGGGGTGTATTTTGCTGTTAACTCGGCCCTGTCCATCCAGGATCAGTATTCTCCCCCCAATGCAGACGGACACAAGTTTGTGTTTATGGCCAAGGTTTTGACTGGGGACTTCACTAAGGGCAGTCACTCCATGAAGACTGCTCCTCTGAAGGAAACTTCTGAGATACCACTCAGATATGACAGTGTGGCAGATAGGACTGGCAACCCTTCTCTCTTTGTTATCTTCAATGACACACAGGCCTACCCTGAATATCTAATAACATGTCAGAAGATTCCCCGCTGAAGGATGGAGTGGTGGATAATGAATGACATCCAAAAGAACAACGAAAAGCACTGGCTCTGTTTCCTTTTACTTTATTTGTCGTTGAGAATAGTTTGTTGACTTTTTATTTGAAAACCAGGACTAAGAGAATACTGTGTGTTGTTTCATGGATCTTCATTTGTATTTTATTTCTGATTCCCCCTACAGTTTAATATTTAAAACGATTTAAAACCTTTCACAGCATAATGATCACCTTCTAATTATTTTCCATAAAAATCTAACGGTTGTGAATGTTCGCTGTGCATTTTTACATGTGGTTGCTGTAGTGTCCTAAAACCAGGGGCTAAACTTATAGAAGTGTGGGACAGTCTGATGGGGGTTTGAGGGTACACCCCCAGAATTGCTTTTCTTCATAACACTCATTTTCTTTATTTCTACAAAACTAAATATAAGAGGACTTATGGTCCTTCTAGGCAGTTATTTTTAGAACAGTATCACAATTAGAAAAGCTTCAGCAATATTTTGTTGCAGATTTGATCAGTCTCACAAATTTATGAAGCATTTGAAAAAGGGAATGTAAAAGCTAAGTAAAAATTTTATTCCATGTAGTTTGATGTCTTCACTATTATTCTACAATGTGGAAATAATAAAACTAAAGAAATACCCTTAAATGAGTAGGTGTGTCAAAACGGGACTGCTACTGTATATACTGTAGTTAAGTGGAATTTTATATGTTTAGAAATGACTAGTTACAGACAACAGCAAACAGAATTCTAGATGTAATACTGACAGTCCATTATATACTTGGAAATGTGCTTCTAAACTCACTATAGTAGTAAGGTGTATGTGCCACCACAAGCTGCCAGAACAGCTTCAATGTGCCTTGGCATAGATTCTACGTGTCTCTGGAAATCTCCTGGAGGGATGGAACACCGTTCTTGCAAAAGACATTCCCTCATTTGGTGTTGTGTTGATGGTGATGGTGAGTGCTGTGTAACACGTTGGTCCAAAAGCTCCCCTAGTTGTTCAATGCGGTTGAGATCTGGTGAATGTGAAGGACATACCATATGATTCACATAGTTTTCATACTCATCAAACCATTCATTGGCCCCCTCATACCCTGTGGAAGGGGACATTTTCATCCAGGCAGAGACCCAATAATTAACCCTCTTCCAAAGTCACCTAGAGCCTTTCCTCTTGCCATCTTTATCCAAAATCAAGGTCAACTGGGCCTGCTCAACATTTTCATAGGGGCCAGGATTCCTGCCAACAGACCTGCATACAGGTGTCCTGAATGATACAATTAAGCAATTAACATATGCTGTGTCATAACTAACTGGATTGTCACCAATCCACTGCTTGACAGATTAACCAATGTTACTACAAACACCATTTTTGAATGTTTTGGCATGGAACACACAAGGGGGTTTTCTGGTGCATGGCTAATATACCACAGCTCTAGTCTTGGTATGTTGTCGTACCCCCATGTGCCTTATTGCTTAAAAAAACGGTCCTGTGTTAGTGAGGGCGTGTGTACATTTTGTTTTATCCAAGAACAAAGTCAATGTTTAAATATTGGAAATGACCATTATAGTAATTCCAAGATCCCAGACTAGCTTTAACTCAAGAAATATGGTCATTTTGATAGGCTACTGATGGAGAGGAGGCATCCTTAGAAATGGGGTGGGATAAAATCGTATTAGTTTTGAAACATTTGTGTATCTGCGGCTTGTAACGTTTAAATCGTTTTTTGCACCGATGCATGCTAGGTTTTGGTAGGTTGGGCTCCCGGATTGACACTTTGAATCAGGGTTGTTGGTGAATTGCATCACTGGAAAGATGTTTCCAAAACCTTAGGGAGCGATGTATGTCAATGAGTCCGTGCGGCGAACTCCGCCGAAGTTACCCGCTACTAACGAATATATGCGTAATTGCGTGAATGGGCTGGATTGATATTAGTTCGTTTTTTTTGTAAAATACACAAAGCACTTTTACTTCTGAAATGTAGGCCTATGCATTTAATGTGTCATGAAGAACCATTCATTATGCTGTTTTGTGTTGTATATGTATTGTATTCCTTAGATTATTAACTTTTTTATATTCTTAGATATTTATTTTACTTTAAATGAAGCTGTAAATTCATATTTTTTCCATTAAAACTCTTGTCCTGTCTTATAGTATGTGTACACATGCACTGCACAACATGGTGAGATTTCAAGATGGGAACACTTGTATACTACGTCGCTGTTTCTTACCGAGTACAGTTGGGGTGTGCGCGTCAATCGAATGGAAGGAATAACAACAACTTTAGTCACACGTTTCTTTTTGTAAACAGAGCTGTGTTTATGAGCTTTGCATCGAATTAAAAATAACCAAACTGGAAACTAGCAAATCTTGTTCATTATAGGTAAGTGTATCGTAATAAAATACTGGAGCATCTGCAAAGCTGAATTAGCGAGTATCGTTGAGCGCAAGCCATCCAGCTCGTGGAGTATCGACAAGTGATCCAAGCGGCTAACGTTTTCTAAGTACCTAATTTGTACAGTACAGAAATGGTAGCTAACCTAGTCAGTAATGTTAGTTAACCTATTCTCCTACAAGTTAATTAGCTAGATAATAAGATAAGGTAAACACCATGACTTAAGTTTGTTTTCTCTCAAATAAAATGATAAAGCCGACACAAGCAAGCTAGTTGTTGTAGCCACAGCTAATGTTAGCTTTATTAACAATTACTGTATCTGTCCTTGCCCTAAATTGTAAGATTATCTCTGGTCTACACTTTCTGTATATTTTCAAGCTAATTAGTCTTTCTTTCCGACATCCAAAAAAAATACAATACATTGCAATACATTACTGTAACTACTTAAACGATATTTAACAATTCTTTACAAAGCTGCTGTACTTAGTAACAACAATATTAACGATACGTTTTTTTAAATGCATATTGTTAGCTAGTAAGTAGTGCTGGTGTTATTTCCATAACTTAGACGTCGGTCTTCTATAATGCTTGTCTAGCTGAATCTCTAGTTAAATAACGGTCATCTCTGCAAGGTGCTGAGGGCGTACAGTACTGCCTGCAGGATGTACGCCGTGTACCGTCAAGCCCACTCCCCTACTGCCATCGAGTTTTCAGTCTACTGCAATTTCATCTCCAACGAGGAGAAGAACTTGGTCGTCGCTGGAACATCTCAGCTCTATATCTACAGGATTATTCACGACGTGGAGGTGAAGTAGCTTTGAACTATTTGTAGCCTTTCATCAGTGATTAAATGTACAATCGGCAACAAAGAAAAATAAAGTGTACCTGTGATGGTATTAAATTATACAGTTCCGTGTTTATTGAAATGTGAATGATAGTGTATAGTCACTTACATCTTTCTCTTCACATTTCAGAATGCTTCTAAGACAGACAAATCACCAGGTATGGCCACAACAGCCTTTCTACCTAGTAAAGTTGTCATCTGAGCAGAGGTAGTCAGGTGAAACTCTAGTCACTACTAATATGGTGGCAGTTGGCATCAACAGTCTTCGACTGACCAATAGGGAGCATCAGCCACCCAGGGTGTATACACCGATCAGCCATAATATTATGACCACCTGCCTGATATTGTATAGGTCCCCTTTTTGCTGCCAGAACAGCCCTGACCCGTCAAGGCATGGACTCCACTAGACCACAGAAGTGCTGTGGTATCTGGCACCAAGATGTTAGCAGCAGATCCTTTAAGTCCTGTAAGTTGCAAGGTGGGGCCTCCATGGATTGGACCTGTTTGTCAGGCACATGCCACAGATGTTCGATTGGATTGAGATCTGAGGAATTTGGAGGCCAAGTCAACACCTTGAACTCATTGTTGTGTTCCTCAAACCATTCCTGGACCAGTTTTGCTTTGTGGCAGGGCGCATTATCCTGCTGAAAGAGGCCAATGCCATCAGGGAATACCGTTGCCATGAAAGGGTGCACATGGTCTGCAACAATGCTTAGGTAGGTGGTACGTGTCAAAGTAACATCCACATGAATGGCAGGACCAAAGGTTTCCCAGCAGAACATTGGCCAAAGCATCACACTGCCTCCGCCGGCTTGCCTCCTTCCCATAGTGCATCCTGGTGCCATGTGTTTTCCAGGTAAGCGACACACATGCACCCGGCCATCCACGTGATGTAAAAGAGAATGTGATTTATCAGACCAGGCCACTTTTCATTGTTCCGTGGTCCAGTTCTGATGCTCACGTGCCCATTGTAGGCGCTTTCGGCAGTGGACAGGGGTCAGCATGGGCACCCTGACTGGTCTGCGGCTACACAGCCCCATGCACAACAAACTGCGATGCACTGTGTTCTGACACCTTTCTGTCAGTACCAGCATTAACTTTTTCAGCAATTTGAGCTACAGTAGCTCATCTGTTGGATCGTACCACACGGGCCAGCCTTCGCTCCCCATATGCATCAATGAGCCTTGGCTGCCCATGACCCTGTTGCTGGGTAACCGCTTTTCTTTCCTTGGACCACTTTTGATAGGGCCCGACCACTGCCGACCGGGAACACCCCACAAGGGCTGCAGTTTTGGAGATGCTCTGACCCAGTTGTCTAGCCATCACAATTTGGCCCTTGTCAAAGTCGCTCAGATCCTTACGCTTGCCCTTTTTTCCTGCTTCTAACACATCAACTTTGAGGACAGAATGTTCACTTGCTGCCTAATAAATCCCACCCACTGACAGGTTCCATGATAACAAGATTATCAGTGTTATTCACTTCACCTGTCAGTGGTGATAATGTTATGGCTGATCGGTGTACATCACAGGACTTAGCCCTACAAAAGCTTGCTGTGACTTACATTCAGAACTTGTAAGTACAGTTATTTAAGCAGTAAATTTCAGTCTTAGGGTACTGCAAAAGAAATGCACATGAGATTTCTAGTCCAGCAATACCTATATCCGTTTAAGCAGTATGTTTCCTGATGCGTAAGAAGGTCTGTTATCTATGGTCCTTTTTGATGGAATGGAGGTACTTTGCATTGCAGAGTAGTGTCCAAGAAAAGATGAAATCCACTCACTCCAAATAATGTTTCCATGTTGAATCCATGTTTGATTTTGATTTGGAGTGATGGGCTGAGACATTTGGATTCAATCTTTCCTTTTGGCACTGCTCAGCAATGTAAATAATGATAATTTAATCTCAACAGTCAGTTAACGGTGCCTTTTACCTTGAGTAATGTGCTGTTAAACTGATAAAGCAGCAACACACTGTGGGACATGCAGAGCTGCTGCTAGCCATTGCAAGTAGTGTCATTCCATTCTTAAATGAAAAGTTTAAATTCTTGGGCTACATTGGACCTGAAGTTATAATAATAATAATTATATGTGGGATTTATATAGGGCTTTTCAAGGACTTTAATTTTCTTTAAAATTGTACTATAGTGACTAGTGTACAATTGACTTCATGCTATTTTGTTGTAGTCTTTCCTCAGAAATGTGTGTCAAGGGCAATATACAACATGACAAAGACGTTTTAACCTGGTTAAACCAACCATTCCTGACATCAGATCTCTTTTTTTGACACTTCCTTTCTTTTCCCTTCCCTCCGCAGATGTCAAGGCTCGTAAGGAGAAACTGGAGCAGGTGGCTTCTTTCTCCCTGTTTGGTAATGTCATGTCCATGGCCTCCGTTCAGCTTGTAGGAGCAAACAGAGATGCTCTCCTGCTCAGCTTTAAAGATGCTAAGGTACCTGATAATTACTGATGCTTGATATAACATTTCATTGTTAATTTAATCCTAAATTCCAGGTGACTTTATTTTATTTTCAATGCTGTCAATATCAAGTCATTATGTGGCTATATGAAAATGTATCTCAAACTTGCTGTTAATGTGTTATGTTTATTCTAGCTGTCTGTAGTGGAGTATGATCCAGGGACTCACGATTTGAAGACTCTGTCACTTCACTACTTTGAGGAGCCAGAGCTCAGAGTAAGAGGAAATTTACTGTGCTACAAACAAAACTCCAAAATAATTTTTCTTTATTGTTAAAGAACAATAATTCAAGTGCAACTCAATAGCAATATGAGCAGATATGAAAACGTGATTAGAAATCCCATTGCTTTTGCTACTTTAGGATGGTTTTGTCCAGAATCTGCACATCCCCATGGTCCGTGTGGATCCAGAGAACCGATGCGCTGTCATGCTGGTGTATGGCACTCAGCTGGTGGTGCTGCCTTTCAGAAAGGATACACTTAGTGATGAACAGGAAGGAGTGGTAGAAGGGTATATTGATTTTCTCTTTGTTACCCAGGGACTTCTAGAATCCATAGTACCATTCAATAATGTCTAGGACAGCTTTAATAATGGCATATTGAGTGGCAATAACTTTCTATTTTAAGTTATTTCTGATTAGCTTCTCTTGACTCATGTTGTCTTTTACCACCCATGTAGGCCCAAGTCCAGCTTTCTTCCCAGCTACATCATAGATGTCCGTGAGCTGGATGAGAAGCTTCTGAACATTGTAGACATGAAGTTCCTTCATGGCTATTATGAACCCACTCTGTTGATACTGTATGAGCCCAACCAGACGTGGCCTGGGTTAGTACAGCACAAGCACCTGTCCTACCTCAGTACACCACCTGTCCTACCTCAGTACACCAC
Organism: Esox masquinongy; assembly: GCA_016801175.1. Classification (NCBI taxonomy): domain Eukaryota; kingdom Metazoa; phylum Chordata; class Actinopteri; order Esociformes; family Esocidae; genus Esox; species Esox masquinongy. Next base: position 79,352 of record JACXGI010000695.1, read on the forward strand.
CTGTCCTACCTCAGTACACCACCTGTCCGACCTCAGTACACCACCTGTCCTATCTCAGTACACCACCTGTCCTATCTCAGTACACCACCTGTCCTACCTCAGTACAGAACTACACCTCCTGTCCTACCTCAGTACAGAACTACACCTCCTGTCCTACCTCAGTACAGAACTACACCTCCTGTCCTACCTCAGTACAGAACTACAGCACCTGTCTTACTAAGGCTTGACGGCTTCAGTGATGATGTAGAAAGCCCACATCTTGTTCTGACCTGTGCGTGATTGGTCCTACCGTGTTGCCTAACTCCTGTGTGATCCACCTCCTCCAGGCGTGTAGCAGTGAGACAGGACACCTGCAGTATTGTAGCCATTTCGCTAAACATCATGCAGAAGGTTCATCCTGTCATCTGGTCCCTCAGTAACCTCCCCTTTGACTGCACACAGATCATGGCTGTGCCTAAGCCCATTGGTAAACCTCTCACTGCGTTGTATTCACTCCATATTGTATGTTTCTCCGGATGTGTGTCTGCTAAATTACTAAACATTTAAATACATTTTTTTTTTTTTAAATGGAGCAACATGAATTAAGACCAAATGTGTTGGTATTCCTGCTGTGTTTCTAGGTGGTGTGGTGGTGTTTGCAGTCAACTCCCTGTTATACCTCAACCAGAGTGTTCCTCCATATGGAGTTTCACTCAACACACAGACCAATGGCACCACTGCCTTCCCCCTGCGTGAGTATGGTCTAACACACAAAGCATCACCGTGCCTGGATACCACTATATCACAAACACACCAGATGCCTTGCTATTATTTGATGTCATACCCATGGTATAACTGGTTTATAATCACATTTACATGATTAGATAAATCATTTGACATCAAAGCTCCAACATATAATACACTGTATATAACTGTATATAATAAAACCTTTTAACAGGTTGTTAGCATGTATGAACTTTTGTAATGTCTTCTAATAAGACTGATGTTTGGTGTTTCAGGGATACAGGAAGAGGTGAAAATCACGCTAGATTGTTGCCAGTCTACCTTCATCGGTTCTGACAAGATGGTAATCTCTCTGAAAGGAGGAGAGATGTGAGTATAGATCACATAACTGTTGGAATGAGATTTATGAGCTAATACATTTAGTTGATGAGATTTGTGAGCGAACGTATGTTGGTGCTAGAATTGCTTTATTAGACCTTGTTAAAGTTGGAGTCCTTAGCGGTGAATCCACCACGTCCGTTTGTCATATTACAACGCCAAAGGCGTTACAGCAGACAATGACCGCTGCCTCTTCCACACCCAATCACTTCCTGTGAACAGCAGAACATGTACTGCAATTTGTGACGTTGAAGCTATTTGTGCCCTCAAATCGACGTGGCGTGGTCCTAATACCTGCGTCTTGCAGCTACAGGTCGAAGTGGACTGTATCTCTGGTCTTGACCCGGTCAGAGCCACGCTTAGACTGACCACTCTCATCCCCACAGATACGTGTTGACCCTGATCACCGACGGCATGAGGAGCGTCCGGGCCTTCCACTTCGACAAGGCCGCTGCCAGCGTCCTCACCACCTGTGTAAGTGGCATGGCGTGCGTGGCGCACGGAGCGAGGCGGCGGGGACGACAGGGCACCAACCCGCACGCATTGACTGTGTGCCTTTATGTGCAAATCGGAGGTAGGGGGAAGGAGGGGAGAGTGGGGAGAGAGAGCCTAGTTGCTGTCGGAAGGCTGGTGCACACGCGTGCACACACACACACACACACACACACCAATGCAACTGTGAGGACTGCAGTGCAGTGATATTATCCATCTGCTGCTGACTGTTGGTTATGGAGTATCTGTGGTGAGAATACACCCAGATGGACAGGGGTGTATTCTTCTCCACGCCAACATCGGCCAATAGGGTGTTATCTCATACTTGGCCACACCCACCTCCTTTCCTAGGTTCTCCGCTCCTGGCTTCATTAGCCTCCCATTGGGAACAGCAGCTAGCGGGCTATCTTGGTGTAGTTGTAACATCTCTGTCTCTCCTCCGTTTCCAGATGATGACCATGGAGCCTGGTTATCTGTTCCTGGGGTCCCGGCTGGGAAACTCCCTCTTGTTGAAGTACACAGAGAAGTACCAGGAGAAACCAGAGAAACCGCCAGTGGAAGAGGATCAAGAGAAGGAAGAGGAGATGGATGAGGAGAAGCAGGTGAGCTGGTATCATGTTCTCCTCAGTCTGGTCGCGGGGCTTTCTGCTGAGAGATTCTGTCCAAAAACAAAATATTTGACCAAAATGTGGCCAACTAAAATGTGGCCAAATTTTTGCATGGATGATATCAGCAAAAGAGGACTCTTTCTTGTTTTCATTTTGGCTTAAAAATAATACTAGTCATCGTTCTGTTCCATTATGTATTTTCAGCACGTCAGCTCCTGATGTTACTGTCTTTGACTAACAGAGCCCCATGTTAAAATGAAACTTAAAGCTGTGGTCCACATAAGGTTTAACAGTACCACTGGTCACCCCAGCAATATAGCATTATAATTATTCTAGTGTCTCCTTGAAGTGAATTGAAGAAAAAACAGTGTGTGTTTGTTGTAACGTCTTGCTGATAACACATTCCTTATGCATTGTAATTTCTGGAAATGGTGTAATTAACTTGATGTGGAAAAATTCTAGGAGGAACCTCCCAGTAAAAAGAAGAGGGTTGATTCCTCGACCAATCAAGGTATGTGAGCAGTTAGTGCATTACAATGTTTTTTTTGTTTTGTCTGTTTTCATATGTATTGAACTGAGGTGAGCTCACTTACAATAATGTTTCTTACGTCTAAATTCAGCTGGTAAAAGTCAACTGACTGATGAGGTGGATGAGATTGAGGTGTATGGGAGCGAGGCAGCGTCGGGAACTCAGTTGGCCACCTACTCCTTTGAAGTATGACCCATTGTTACCCCAGTAGAATCTGTATCCGTCTGTCTGTATTTCCTATTCATCTGTCTTTGGTTATTGCAGCAACTCTAATGTGGTCCTCCTATGTTTTTCTTCAGGTGTGTGACAGCATACTGAACATCGGCCCTTGTGCTGGTGCATCCATGGGGGAGCCAGCCTTCCTCTCAGAAGAGGTAAAAGGTTTCTACTCAAGGGTTGTATTTGTGACAGTGCTGATATTGAACCCTGTAGGAAGATATTTTCTCATACATTTGCTATGCTAACGGTAAGAGACTGTGTGTCTGCTGTTTCTGTTTCCACAGTTCCAGTCCAACCCAGAGCCGGACCTGGAGATCGTAGTGTGTTCTGGCTATGGGAAGAACGGGGGCCTGTCAGTTCTTCAGGTGAATACTCTCCCTGCCTTTGTATCTTTCTACAAGTGCATGCATGAGGCTGCACTGTGCTAAGACCTGTGGTAACGAGGCCCATCTACCTCAGGTCCGGTAGCGGTGCTACAGAGAACATCCCCCCCTTTGGGTTTACCAGGGCTGCTGTCCGAGAGATCAATGGGGTAGCCTATAAACCGCCCAGACACATGTAAACACTGCATGCAAGGGGGGAGGATTATAAATTGGGAAGACCATTAGCGTGCAACTTACCTGATGGATAGTCTGTGGCAACACGACCAATTGGAATGACGTAGCGGTCGGAAAACCATTACCCGACGAGCTGATCTTTTCCGAGTCAGCTCTCAGGGTTGATAATTCAGTCGTTCCCTATGGCAGTTGTTAAGGGTTTTTGGTTGACGGTGTTTTATGACGCCTTCCCCTCCCAGAGGAGCATCCGGCCCCAGGTGGTCACCACCTTCGAACTGCCGGGTTGCCACGACATGTGGACTGTCATCTCCAATGAGGTGAAGGAAAAAGACAAGGAGAAGGACAGGTCTCCAGCAGCGGAGGGAGAGGGGGAGACCCCCGAGGAGAAGGAGGGGGAGGAGGAGGGGAAAACGGAGGCCGCGCCAGTCGAGGACGACAAGAAAAAACACGGCTTCCTGATTCTCAGCAGAGAGGACTCCACCATGGTACTGCCACACTCCGAACACCTCTCTACACAGCAGTCTGAAAGGGACCTCCGTCCCCTCTTTGTCCTGTGATGTGGATTGAGATCGGGGTACTGATTTGAGTTGGATGTTAACCCTAACCCTTCCTTTGTGGTTGTCTAGATCCTACAGACTGGTCAGGAGATCATGGAGCTGGACACCAGTGGTTTTGCCACCCAGGGACCCACTGTGTTCGCCGGGAACATTGGCGACAACAAATACATCATCCAGGTCTCCCCAATGGGCATACGACTACTAGAAGGAGGTAGAAAAATCAATCCATCTAAAGAAAAGATTCCCTAATACGCTTGTTGAAGCACTTCAGGATAACTTTTGGTTTTTAAAAGGGATTTAGAAATACATTTGGTTGACCGATTGATTGACATTCCTTCCAGTGACCCAGTTGCACTTCATCCCAGTGGACCTTGGTTCTCCCATAGTCCAGTGCTCCGTTGCGGACCCCTATGTGGTCATCATGACCGCAGACGGAGTGGTCACCATGTTTGTCCTGAAGACCGACTCATACATGGGCAAAACCCACCGCCTGGCTCTTCAGAAACCACACATACCCACCGTAAGTCAGGGAAACGTCCTGTTCCACTCAGTAAAGCTGGGCAGCATTAAAACACAGGCCCCGTTTTTAGACCGATGATTCTCTCCCCTACAGCAACCCCGTGTCATCACGCTGTGTGCGTTCCGTGATGTCAGCGGGATGTTCACAACGGAGAACAAGCAGACCTGTCACGCCAAGGAACAAGACACCCCGTTCAAGAGCCAATCAGAGGCCGAAATCATCATACACGATCTCAGGTTAGAGACGGCTATACAGGACGACAGGTCCGGGTGTTTTAGGAAAAGGTACCTGTAGGGTTTTAACAAAAGAACGAGAGATTCTCACTGACTTCACCCGATGGACGCAATTTATACATTTTTGAGCTGCACTTGGTTTCTTAAGTCAGTGGAAGCTCTGTCTCACGTCTCAGTTCTTTCATTTGTCGTGTTCAGCAACACCGTGGATGACGAGGAGGAGATGTTGTATGGAGACTGTAACCCGGCAGGCATCACGCCCACCAAGGACGAGGGCCACCCTGGGTACCGCACCTCCTCGTCCGGGGCCCTGGGCGGGTGTTCCGAGCAGGGGTCAAGACGAGCTGAGCCCACACACTGGTGCATGGTGGTCCGTGAGAACGGCGTTATGGAGGTCAGGATCAGCGTCTCCTTTTCATCAGCATCATTTTAACAATAGCTGTGTCGATATGCTTGTACTTGAATAATCCATTGACATAATTTACAGTGGTGTTGTAATACTAATACTATTTAAAGTCAAGATATAGTATAAAGATTGGTGTTAGAGGTTGTATACGTTTATGAACTATTGATGTTCAGAGGTACAGCTAAACGTTTTCTACAGGATAGAGCTATGGTCATTTTGGCTGTGTTCGAAGGGATCAGAACTACAATGTATCATGGGTAAATTGTGACTGACTAATTAAGTTGTTATTCATGATGTGATTTGTAGATCAGTGATTTTGATCCTCAAACACTGGAAATATATTTATCCTCCTCTCCAGATCTATCAGTTACTTGATTGGAGACTGGTGTTCCTGGTCAAGAACTTCCCAGTTGGCCAGAGAGTGTTGGTCGACAGCTCGGCCGGCCAATCGGCAGCACAGGGAGAGGGGAAAAAGGAGGAAGTGACACGACAGGGCGAGATCCCATTGGTGAAAGAGGTGGCTCTGGTGTCACTCGGCAACAACCACTCCAGACCATACCTGCTGGTAAGCTTTTTGTTATTTAGGTGTTAAAAGGTGGAGTCAAGCGAAATAATGTTGCAGCACTGCAGACCATGGCAAGACTTTCCTTTTCTACATTCACACAGTATCTGTTGATGTGCATAGGTTCACTTCACATTGTTACAGCATGGCCTACGCTGGACCAAAGCAGCGGTTATGCGTCACACTCCAACACTCTTACTTTCCGTGGAAACGTACCTCCTATGCTCTTATCCGTCACACAGCTGACTACCTTTACAGTAGAATGACTCAACACCAGAATATGGAACCGTAGTACCCTGAACCTCCTAAACTGAGGCTCTACATACGTCTGAGCTTGTTTGTTCCATTTCTTTCACAGGTCCATGTTGAACAGGAGCTTCTGATATATGAAGCATTCCCGTACGACCAGCAGCAGGCTCAGAGCAACCTGAAGGTCCGCTTCAAGAAGGTAAGCAACCGGGCCTTTGGACAAGCAACGTCTACTCAACCACTTAACTTGTTCATTCAGCGCTGGTCCTTTGTGTTGACCTTCTCAGATGCCCCACAACATCAATTTCCGTGAGAAAAAGTTGAAGGTTAAGAAAGACAAGAAGACTGATGGTCAGGCCGGCCCCAGCGAAGAGGGGTCAGCCGCGGTTAAAGGTCGCGTGGCCAGGTTCCGCTACTTTGAGGACATCTCCGGCTACTCTGGGGTAAGAGTTTGGGCTCCTACCATAGACACGGAAAACATTGTCCATCTCCATGTTGAAGTAGTTCATTTCAGTATGATGAATTGGCTGATTTTTCTCCTGGTGGCTACATACGAGTCATCACGAGGATCCAATGAACTTGGACGTCCCACCCAGTTGACAACATTAAAATGTCGGCCGTCAATGGTCTAGAACACGTTTTATCCCAGTTAAGTCTTCAAGCCACATCTCTCTGGCTCCGAACCAAGAGCTACACTTGAGACAGTAGACAATAAAAAGGATTCATGTCTTAGGATGCTCCTATTCCCTGTAAGACACATCTGAAAGGAGACAGTCCGCTGTGGATACACTTTCTGTATCTGTGCTGTACCTCTGTGTGTTCTTATGATGTTGTGTTCCACTGTCAGGTGTTCATCTGTGGCCCCTCCCCTCACTGGATGCTGGTGACGTCACGGGGCGCGATGAGGCTCCACCCAATGACGATCGACGGACCAATCGAATCCTTCTCCCCCTTTCACAACATCAACTGCCCCAAGGGCTTCCTCTACTTCAACAAGCAGGGCGAGCTGAGGATCAGCGTCCTGCCCACCTACCTGTCGTACGACGCCCCGTGGCCGGTCCGGAAGATTCCTCTGAGGTGCACCGTCCACTATGTGTCCTACCACGTGGAGTCCAAGGTGTACGCCGTGTGCGCCAGCGTCAAGGAACCCTGCACACGCATCCCCAGGATGACCGGCGAGGAGAAGGAGTTTGAGACCATAGACCGAGGTGCGCTACATACACGCCTCGCGTCCACGCCGTGCGCTTGCTCCCCGATTTGACGTCCTCTCCCGTTAACATTCCCCTTTGTGTTCCGTTCCCCTCAGACGAGCGCTACATCCCGCCGCAGCAGGAGAAGTTCTCCATTCAGTTGATATCTCCTGTCAGCTGGGAGGCCATCCCCAACACACGGTAACTGATTCAGCGGGTCTTTATCGATTGACTGTATTTGTAGGTGGTGCTGGCGGGCCCGGGGGTCTGATCTGGCGTACCTGTCTCCCTCTGTGATCAGCATCGACCTGGAGGAGTGGGAGCATGTGACGTGTATGAAGACGGTGGCGTTGAGGAGTCAGGAGACGGTGTCTGGCCGGAAGGGGTACATAGCTGCCGGGACTTGTCTCATGCAGGGGGAGGAGGTGACTTGTAGGGGCCGGGTGAGTCACCTACCGACCAGGGCTTTGTCCTGCCGACCTCACCACATAACTGGCCAGAAATACCTTCGGCTGTGGTTAGAGCCAGTCGTATTTTTTTTCCTATTGAGGTCAGAAATCACAAGGCCTGCTAGTATGTCATTTGGTGTGGTTGTTATGGTATTGATTTATCATGGAATTAACTTCTTCACCAATGGCATTGGGTACAGATTCTGATCCTGGATGTGATTGAGGTGGTCCCGGAACCCGGTCAGCCCCTGACGAAGAACAAATTCAAGGTTCTGTACGAGAAGGAGCAGAAGGGGCCGGTCACGGCTCTGTGTCACTGCAGTGGATACCTGGTGTCTGCCATTGGACAGAAGGTGACCGTCACCACTAAAGACATCCTAATAGATATTCAGCTTTTCAAATTTACAATACCTTTATGGTGTGGTCAGTGTCATATTGATGATGGCATTGAATGAGCATTTATGACGGGAAACTGGTGAGGAAGCCCTCTTTAGGGGCATGAGAACAGTTGTTGATCCATCTCTGCCGTAAACCTGAGACAACGTTCTGGTTGTTCTTACTGCATCCATCTGTTCCTCTTTCTAGATCTTCCTGTGGAGCCTGAAAGACAACGACCTGACAGGCATGGCCTTCATCGACACTCAGCTCTACATCCACCAGATGTTCAGCATCAAGAACTTCATCCTGGCCGCTGACGTCATGAAGAGCATCTCCCTGCTGAGATACCAGCCTGAGAGCAAAACGCTGTCGTTGATAAGCAGGGTAAGACGGCAATGCCACACTCTCAGTTGAGTGGTGTCACAGGGGAAATGGCAAAGCATCAACTAAAAGAGATTTAGTCTTCAAAATCTCAAATGATCAGTCCCTGAGGGGTTTAGTTCCATGTTAATTTGGTGTTTATCTTTATATCCCAGATAATTGTTTCTTTTTGTGGATGAAAGAAAGTCTTGGTTCTTTCTTCTGTTCCCCTTTGGGATCCCAGGGTTTGTTGGGTGTTTATCTTCTAGAGAGCTGTACTGGAGGAGATTTGTTCATGTTGGTTTTTCATGCCAGGGTTGCTAAGTCTTACATGAATTTTTTTGTACCTGTCCCCAGGACGCCAAGCCACTGGAGGTCTACAGCATAGAGTTCATGGTAGATAACAACCAACTGGGCTTCCTGGGTAAGTTTATTTTGGGTCTGTTTTTGGTAGCTAATGTTGGAAATCAGCCGTTTCATATAGTGGTTGTGGTAATGAATCGTGTACCCGTTTGTCAATGGAGAGAGTAATTCAATTATTTATTGCAGCATTTGATAGTCTATTAGCTCATGACGTTACAGGCTCAATCTCTTCTCTTCTCACTGGAATGTTGGTTACAAGCTGATAAATACATTGAAGGCGTGTTTACCTAGCAAAGATCAGGTTTCCAAGACAGTAATTCCCATGCCAAATGGTCAATGTAAACATTCCTGTGGTTATCCGAGCGCAACCTACAGAGAGATCATCTAAACAGAGATGTTTCTATTGTTGTCATTATCTAGGTACTTTCACTTCCAATGAAACGTACATTCATATTGTAATTGTTAATGCTCAGATTCCACACTATCATGCTTAACTATTTGGATAAAGCCTTCAGAACCCTGTACGTTATGCCTCGACCGCTCAAATAAGTCTTATTTCCTGTTTCAGTGTCAGACCGAGAACAGAATCTGTCAGTGTACATGTATCTGCCTGAAGGTGAGTAATGATGCAAACATGGTGATACGTTTCTTACAGATATGAACAACATCGCAGTCTGAGATTTATGAAATATTTTTAAGTAATCTTATCCTACAAACATTTGAATGTCGTGTGTAGGATCTGTAGGGTGGGGCAGCGGTCTGTGCTCTTCCATAGAAACAAGCGTTGACTGAAGAGCTGAGTGGAAAGAAACCGAATGGCTTGCCACCATCTTGAATTCAAACCCTAGTTTGTAGGGTGTGTGCTGCGATGAGACGGCTGCAAATGCAAATGGATAAGATGAAATGGAGGGAGTGAGTGAAGGAGTAGAGAAAGCACAGCTCCTCAGTCATGGTCACTGTACTTTGTCACGCTGTAGCTAAGGAGAGTTTCGGGGGCATGCGTCTGCTAAGGAGAGCAGACTTCAACGTGGGAGCTCACGTCAACGCCTTTTGGAGGATGCCCTGTCGAGGGGCATTGGACACCGCTACTAAGAAGACCCTAGCGTGGGACAACAAGCACATCACGTGGTTTGGTAGGACACAAAATGTTGACTTAGCCATTTGTATTGGCAGCCATAAGGGGTCAATAGGCTTTCATGTGACCCTTGGAATAAAGGATATAAAGAAAAGGCTTTTCTTGGTGTGTTGCTGACTGTCAGAAGGATGAACATGGCTTTGTCAGTTACTAAAACATTTTGGTAATTCAGCAGATGCTTAGATAGCAGTTCAGCATTGAAACCCTATTGTATTTGTTACCGTCGGTTATTTTTCTTCCCCCGGCATCATTTGGTTCATTCAGCAAATTCCTGTTAGATAAAATGGCCCAAAAAAGCACAAACTTGCATCATAGTAAAGTCATAATGGCTATTGAACAGGTCAACTTTGAAAGTGCACTCCTTTCGCCACATTTGACCTTGAGTCTTATGAGGGGGTATGTCTTAGAAGGAGCATATTGGCCATTGGGATCCATTACATTTTACATTTTTGGCCATTTTGAATTTGTGAAACATTGTCAAACACTACTCCTGCAGTACAAAATGACCAATCTTCATCTCACAAAAGATTGTCTGTTTGCTCCACCACGGATTTACCGTTGTTGTGAATTTAAGTTTTGAAAAGCTAATCCTATAGTACTAAAAACCAATCTTCATGTAAGTTGATATTTCCCATCTACAACATGGCCACTACTGTGGAATAATATCACAATCCGTTTATGTATTGCCACATGATATCTCAATACTGGCACATGCATTTCACTGTATTATAATCTATTAATTGATCCAAATGTACAACACCATTAAGATGTAACATACATGCACGCACATTGAATTTGGCCACACAATCGTACTAGAACAGCCTATTCATCTGCTGACCTCTGAAGCTTCCTAGCCTTAAGAGATCCCAACTTCTCTCCCTCCCAACAGCCACTCTAGATGGAGGCATTGGGCTGCTGCTACCCATGCAAGAGAAGACCTACCGCCGATTGCTGATGTTGCAGAACGCCCTGACCACCATGCTCCCACACCACGCCGGATTAAACCCCAAGGCATTCAGGTGACTCACCACACGCGGCCCCCTGAGATCTCATCAGCTTATCAGTGTTCTTACCGTTGATTAGCATTTTTTCAGCACTTCCTGGCTTATGTCAATGGGCTTTTCAGAAAGCCGACATTCTGGTTGGAGATGAGAACTTTTTTTCTGGGGGCGGGGTTTCGTTTCTCCAGGATGTTGCATGTTGACCGACGGCAGCTCCAGAACGCGGTGCGGAACGTTCTGGATGGAGAGCTGCTCAATAAGTACCTGTACCTCAGCACCATGGAGCGCAGCGAGCTGGCCAAGAAGATCGGCACCACCTCTGATATAGTGAGTATTAGTTCGCGCTGTAGTCTACATCTCTCATTGACGAAACCTGCTGTATAAGCTAGGGCTGATGGATGGTAAATCTAGCTCACTCACATTTTGTAAGCCCCACAGTAATCCATGATGTGGTCTAAATGAACAGTCATATTGCTATTGGTTCAATTGGATTTAAATCCAGTGTCCTAGGGTGGTCCAGCATTGATTCAAATCTGCTCTACTGCTCTCTAAGTAAAAACTCCTGTCTTTCACCACTTCCCTGTTCAATGAAGCATAAAATGCCTGAAAAACCTCCGTCTCCCTCTCTCCTTTTCAGATCCTGGATGATGTTCTTGAGATTGACAGGGTGACTGCTCATTTCTGAGAGCGGCCTCCTTAACCGTGCACCAGGATTTAATTGTCCGCCATCTATTTTATATGAAATTGTGTTTTGTGTAGCTGTTCTGTATGGAAATTATTTTTTTTGTTAGGTGTTCATCTAGATAAGGGTTGATAATCATATTTCTTAGAACATTTTGTATACAAAACTGATAAAAACATTCAAAAAACAATTGCCTAATGAACAATGTCTTAAGCGCAAACCTTAAGGATCCACACACAATTCAATATGGATTGATGTCAGAGAAATAATTCTAAAGAGAGGTTGGACATGTTTTATTTTAAGTTCATAGTCTTCACATTCATAAAAGGTTTTAAAAGTATAAAAGCAGCATTAGCAGTTGGGTTATTGTAGTGTTTTAAACATTAGATGAGCGTTGCTCTCAATATTTCCTAAAAGTGGTGAACATTAATGAATCGTTAAAGAATGACTCCCAAACTAGATGTAGCTCATCTGACAACTGTGTCCAACATCTACACATAGTAACCAATTGTAGACACACCACCCAGTTCACAAAAGTGTCGCTCTTACAGACATTTGGTCACGTTACTGTGGGTCCCTATATAAAGCAGGCATTGCAGTGTTCAGTTATTGTTCAGTTGTGCAGCTGAGTGTGGTGTGATCATCTGCACCAGGTGCGCAGGTTCCGTTATCACAGAAACCACTGGACTTTACGCACGATTGTAGGGTTTACAGACCAAAAAAAAGCCCACAGTAGAGAGGTAGGAGAATGACAAAGCAGGCACAGCGGTAATGGCTTTGAACAACGGAGGTGTGCAGAACGGGCATCACACTGGGTTCCACTCCTATCACCTAAGAAGTGGGTCCGGTGGAAACGCCATCACCAACACTGGCAGTCAGTGAGTGAGAACACATTGCCTGATCGAATTCCTGTCCCATCATGCTTTGTTATTCAATGCCCCAAGGGCTTTGTTATACTTTCATATTTTGTGTAATTTATCCAAAAGTGCTTATCCATAGTGACTTATACAGTAATGAGTACATACATATTCATGCTGGCTGTCTGTGTGTAATAAGCCCATAACCCTGACATTGCAAGCACTATGCACTTACAGAGTAAGGTACATAGGAATGGGATTTGAGTCCATGAAACCATCCTGCCTGGTGAATGGTCCAGGCTGGCGGCAGTCCTGGAACAGCGTGGGGAATGTTGTTTTCCTGGCACACGTTAAGTCCCTTTATACCAACGGAGCAATGTTTCAATGACGTAGCGCATTTGAACTATTGTTGCCGAGTGTGTGCATGAATCCCTTCACACGGACGCTTCCAGCAGAACAATGTGCCACATCACAACACATTGTCTCCCAGTGGCTCCAGGAACATAAAAGCAAGTTCAGTTTACTTGAGTAGCCTGCTCAGTCCCCAGACATCAACACAATTGACCATATTTCAGATGAAATGGAAAAGGATGTTGTTTGCAGCGTGAATATACTGCCATCCAATCTGCAGGAATTGCATAATGCCGTCACATCAGCAAGGACCAACATCCACGGGTTCGACGCTAAGCCATGCTGTTTTGAAGGAAAAGGGAGGTCTGACCACGAACTATGTGGGTGGAACCATAAACTGGCAAGTGGGTGAGTGTACAAGAAAAGTTGCTGGATCTATAAAAGTCATTATTCAGATAATGAATACTATAAACTAATGATCTCCCATGCTAAAACCTAGAAATGGCTGACAATCTCATTAAAATCTATATTAACCCTCCGTTGACTTTCTTATTCATTAAAATGGTAATGGCCCAGCAGGAATTGCCACTGAAAGGAACTCCTGTAAGGCTACATTTGAGCTCAACATGTAATACTGTACATAACTGTCCTTGTTTACAACTCCAGTAGAAAAATGGTCAAATAAAAAAAGAATTGTTCTGGGTTGGTAATCATGAAATGGCTTGTATGTTTAAGATATATTGTACCAGCTAACTTTGAGGCTATGAAATCTTTGGCTTGGTGCTGTATTTGGTGATTTTTCCTGTCATGTTCTGCCCAATGCAGTCAAAAACATGATTTTCCTATTTTTAATAATGCTTATTTAAAACATCCTGAAATGGTTAGAATTATAAAAATGCTGTTTTGAGAAAACACCTGAAATATCACCCTAGTGCAATGGTAATTTTGGACATCTGCATGATGTCACAACTTTGATTATAATAGACTGAAATAGTCGACACGTCATGATTTGCTACTGTTTTTTTTGCATTTCAACATTAAATTTTCCCCATAAGGAATTTTTGAATTGTTTCAAATAAGGACTGTATATTAGAATAGACATACGCCAGCTCTGCATTTTGATGACCATTGTAAATCTCGTCAGGATAAGGTGACGTTTTTCAACATAATGCTGAAGAAAAAAAAAAAACAGGTCAGTGTACTGAAATGTTTAAATTAAATATGCTAAAATCCACACAATCATACAAAATATTTAAAAAGCCAAATGAGTTTCAGGGAACAAAAATACACAAATCATATTTAAATATCACAATGTGATTTAGACCAAAATATGATTTAAATTTATAGTTTAAAAGACTGCATTGGGACGCATGAACTTAGTGTAACTGTAGATGTGGGGAAAATGTAGCACCATTATACCAGCCAACCTGACAATTTTACATGATATTCAAACACTTCAGGAGTTATTTCAACCGGAGTCTCCAGCCACAGGTACCCAGCTGAGGTATCGGCGTCATGGGCCTCCTCTACCTTTAGCGCAGGTATTGGTACACTTCCTCGTCCAGCGAGATTAGATGAAAGAAAGACAACAGGGAGAGCAGAGTGCGAGTCAGACTCATCATCGCCATCTCGGTCCTATGAAGACGGTGATTGAAGTTTTAGGCAATCTTGTAGGCACACAGTCAACATTTTGGGGGAAAAAACAGATGGAACAGGAGACTCAGCTGGGCCAAGTCAACTAATATATATATAGTTGTATATATATATATAGTTGTAGATAATTACTTACCTCAGGGCACACTCAAACTTAAGGCTCTCCCAGGTGCCCCAAAACCACTGGAACACCCTGAACCTGGGAAGAACTCCAGGCCTCTCTGCCTGGAGCCTCCCCCAGCTGGACACAGCACTGGAGATGGAGGACAACAGCTTAGTATCTGCATTTACTACCACAGTAGTGATGACAGTTGTCTGCTCACCTCTTTGCCAAAAAGCCTAATTTCGATGCTGCTAAAACCACCACCACCACCACCCCCCCCTCACCTTTTTGCCATGACACAGTATCTGTCCACCGGAGCTCCCAGTGTGATGTTGATGCTGCGGACTGTGTTGATGTTCCTGAACACCAGCAGCATGGGCCGGGGCATAGCCTTGAGTACAGCCATGATGTTGTCAAAGTGATTGACAGCCATTTCCCTCATATAGGAGGTCTCCTCACCACTCAGTATGTTGGACAGGCCTAGCTCCCGCATGTTGATTGGCCGTTGCAGCAGCATCTCGCAGAAGGTAAAGTATTCTGATAAAACCGGAATCAGAGCATTGCACGTTTTGATAGGTCCACGTTGTGAGACTGGATTTGTCCAAAGAATGGCATGGGTTTAAATGACAGAAACACTTAACGAGCCTAGATGACATTCGTTTTTCTATCACCTTTGACCCCCAGCTTCTTGGAGTACATCTTCATGTCAGCGTCGTCTCTCAGAACTATGGACCTCCACAGTTTACACAGAGCTACCCGGTCACTAAAGGGATCAAAGATCATTGCTTAAAGCCAATCGTACGCACCAACATTTACGTTGTGTTCCCCTGTTCCGATGTTGCTGACGAATGCCAGCAAACTGGTCCCCTACTAGACAGTCGATGTAATGGTACACAACCATTGGTTGATGCATGCAATTCCTGAGCAAACACAACCTCAAACTGAAGAATTAATCAAATGTTGTAATACAGGGTCATAGGTTAGAAAAAGTATCCCCACGCTACTAAGATGCTCTGGATGAAATTCTTTGCTTAAAAAAAAGCCTACTATTATGAAAAGATAGTTTGAACCTTACTCTTTACTGAGGTATTCATACAGGCCGTGATCCAACAAAATTAGCTCAGCCTTCTTCCCTGGGCCTCTCCTCACAAGCACTGTGACATAGTACAGATAACATACATTCAGGATCACCAAGTTATTTTAAGCAAACATTACACATTAAGTCATTATTTGTTATCAACTTTTCCAATTTCACAAATTGACACAGAAAAATTGTGTAGACACCCCGGATAAAAGTAAACAAATCAATACACGTTACATCTGCCTTGGAGGTCTAGAGAATTTTGTATTGGCCAAAACTGTTTAAATGGAGGTGTGGTTCTGTATGTTGCAATATTTCAAGGCTATTTCAACACTACCCCACATTCATGAGTTTCCAACATTGCTGAAAATGGAAGAAAACCTGGAGTGAAAACAAAGGTTATCTGGTGACGTGTGTTCCATACACAAAATCAGCACCTATAGACATAATCACATTATGTTTTATTCAGCCATTCTTACGCACTGGACTTACTATAATAATCTAGGGAGCCGCGGATCTCTACCCATGCAAGGCGTCTGATGTTCGACCTGTTACCGGGCAACCACTGATTAACGGCAGATTCCCTGACTCATTTTACCCTTATGGACTTCCCCAGGCTTCACTTGACAGCCTTGTTTTCAATGACACTATGTCCCTGACCTACCGTTGCCAGGGTGAGGGTCAGCGTGGATAAAGCCAGTGTAAAAAATCTGCTCTGCGAAAGTACGGATCAGCTTGTCAGCAGTCTGGAAAGCAAGAAAACAAGGGTTGTATTTTGATCCGAGTGATAGTAACCAGAGACAAATGCAGCTTTGGTGTGTCACCACAGGAACTTACATCTCTCAAGCTAAGTCCCTGTCTTTTGATTTCTTCCACATTGTTGATTTTGCAGCCTTCACAGAACTCTGCCGTCAACACTCTCTGAAGGAAAATAGATTTTATTTTACATGTTTATTACAGTACAACGATAATATTATAATGAAAAAGGACAAAAGTGATAGTAAGAAATGTATATTTCTGTGTCTCACCTTGCTGGTTTGTTCCCAGTACACCTTTGGCACAACAACAAACTTGAAGTGTTTGAGTTCTTTAGCACATCTCTCAGAGTTCCTGGCCTCATTCTCAAAATCCAGCTCCTGAGCTAATGTCCCCTTCAAGTCCTAGAGTCATCAGAGAATGGCAAGGATAGATTCAGGTCTAGGCAACGGATCATGCCATATAAGGTATTGTCTGATTTCACCGAATGTAAAATACAGTCAAAACATTTAAAGAATTGATCACTTACATTAAGGACCCATCTAAATCCAAAGCTGGGGTGCATGAACTTTATAATATCCAGAAGGATCTCCAGAGTCCTGATGTCACCATCAAAGCGATCCCTGAGGTCTATGTACTGCACCTGGGGAAGCAAGTGATTGGTTACCATTCAGAAAAGAAAGAGGAACAACTCACTCGGTTTAACTAAAAAAGTGTTCATTTTTATTTAAACAGGGGTGCATTCATTCTGCTTTCATCCTAAAGAAAAACAGTTGCTAAATATTTCTTTAACAGCAGTTAACACAAAAAAACAGAGAGGGCCTCACCTCCCACTGTTTGATGAAACGTCTCTACTGTTTGTTCTGTTTATTTCTGCACAAACTTTTAGCAGCTTAACTGTTAATCAGAATGAATACACCGCTGGCAAGATATGAATGTTTCAGTTTGACTCGTCAGACAAAAGGTCAAACCTATAAGTCTGAGTCAATCAAAGCTAGCATAACAACAATTCCAGCAAACGTAGTTGGACGCGCCAGGGATTAAGAAGGCGACCAACAATCCTGCATCCAGGATTTCTGGAAAACCTGGGAATATCAGGAAAATTACAGGACTTTGCAACCTGGTTTGACATTAAACCTCAACGCACTTTGACAGCAACAGCAGTCCCATCCTGGAGCTCCGCCTTGTGGACCTGGGCCAGACTTGCTGCTGCAATGGGTTCATAGTCGAACTTCTTAAACATCTTGTCCGGAGTCATGTTGAAGTCCTCTCTGAAGAGAGCATCAACCTGGCACAGAGGGGGAGATCACGCCAGGTAAATGTTTGTCAGCATTTTCCATTATAAGACAGCTAGGCCTAGTTCTAGAGTCACGCTGAATGGCCAAGATGCTTTCGCAACCAAAATACAAAAATGGCTCCCTCATCTGTTACGCTGCAACCTTGTGTGTCTTAATGCTTCAGTAACAGCTCTTCAATATTTGAAAAGACCAAGTGCTGGCGGTCTCACCTCCTTGTATCTCCTGTTGAGAGCCTTATCCTCTAGCACCTGCAGTGTCTTTACGTACTCAGGAGGCAGCAGATGGTTGAAGGAACACAGGCCCTGTCCTAGTTTAACATAAATCCCCCCGTTCTGCACCGCTCCCTCCACTATGCTGCTTGCTGCCCTCTGGTGGCATAATGACATCTCTTCCACAAACGATAGACCGCTCTGGCAACACAGGAAGGGAAGAAGGTTGCCAAGATTGTTTTCATCTCACAGCACTATTCAGCAGACAAACAGGTAGACACATTAAGCAGTCACAATTCATTATTTGTTTTCTGTGAAACTTACCTCATCAATGCCGCGTAAGGTCACATTGGAGGTCCACCAATAATCTACTGAGATATAGAGACCTACATATATTGACCTGTGGAGACAGAATATTCAAGCTAAAAGGATTGCAAAACATTAGCTCGAAGATATATTTTCACATGTTCTGTTTTATTAGACAGGAAAGTGTTGAAAGACTGAGGGGAGGATAAGCTGAGAGAGCAGTAGGTCGGATTAGAACTCACTCTGCATAAGTACATGTGCACCAGTGGCAGCGGGTTAGACTTCTGGACCACCCTGGGCACCTGTAACATGTATTATTGTGATGACAACGATGTTGGGACCCACCTACAGAACCGACCAACTCCTTCCACCAAGATCTTTATCTTCCGTCTCTCTCGAGGTTCGGCCAAGGCATACTGGACCCCCAGCACCGCAGGCGCACCCACCGCCACGCCCAAAAACATCTTCCTGAACCATCCTCGATTCTTCCCCACCCTGTCAAGACAAGACATGGGCATTTGAGTAACACAGTGTGTGTACATTTGTTCTGAGATTTGACCGTGCTGTTTAAGTGAAATTGTACGTCAGCATCCTGACCAGTGTGTATACTTCATCGACTTAACTCACACTCAACAGGAGACAGACTAATGTTTAGAGAAGACATACCCATGTGCAATTTATATAGTACCTTTGGGAGCTGAATGACCTGAACAGTTGCGGATGGGGACATCTTCGCAGCAAAGCCAAATGACACTGCCACAACCTTAACTAGAGGGCAGAATTACAAACACAACCCAACAATCAATGTCCCTTTAAAGCATTAACCTCACCTCAAAGTGAGTCTACTGATTTTGCTTGATACTGTAGACATATTTGAAAGATTGTACTTGGTGTGTGGTTTAATACCGTTTTGATGTCTGGAAAGCTATGGAAAAACATTACACTTTGCATCGTTGCTAACACAGAATTACAACATCTAAGGGGGCTTGTGGAGGGGGACCTGGGTGGGGGCTTCTCTGAATTCTCTCAGCATCAAGGCCACAATCCATAGTCCAGAACACACTGTTGTTTCCCTTATCTGTCTATCTTTGGACAAACTGTTTCCAGACTAGTAGATTTATAGACAGAGAAGCTCTATGTCAGGGACCTGACCACACACATGCACACAGACACAAACACTCATTCTACTTAGTTTCACATGGCATTGAACTAAACACAAGACAACATCTAAGTATTGGAGAGTATGCCACAATCTACAAAGCAAGGTTGTACATGACTGACCTCTGATTTCACTAGAGGTTATGCGGTACATTGAAATGTCTAATCCAAGCTCATTGCTCAAATTAAAACTAATTTCCTGTGAGTCAGGAAGTAGTTAATGGAATGAGATAGTGCTAGTAGTGTGGGATTTGTCTATATGATAGAGTAAATACTGTAGTGAGATACTATGCAATATTGCCACAAACGCGCATTCACTCACACGTATGTAAACATTTCATTGTCATTTCATTTAATCCATATACATGTGTCAACTGTCTAATGACAGGTGTTTATTTTTAATTAATGAATACTGTAGGCATGACTTGAAATCACTGTAGCTTCTATGCTAGCTAGCAACTAATTAGTAGCAGGTAAGTCAAAGATTACATTTCCAAATGATCAACTCACCGCTTTGACAGCCTCCCCAGTCATGTTCTGACTATACAGTACATACACACACACCACGCTCACTGATCTTGAATCTCACCAAAGTAATATGGATTTAAAATGTCTTGCCGCTAGTTCAATGTAGCCTTGTCTTACGTCCCGTCGTATCAGATCATATTCGAGTTCCTTAACTGGCTTGAAAAATGACTTTACAGACAGATAGCGCCGAAATGAACACGTGACAAATGCTCAGATTCCATTTGATTAAAGCCAAAGACGATGTAGAAAATGAAAGATAACTGAGTGACCGCTTTAATGATGGAACTTCATGTCCCCCCAAAAAATGGAAGGCAGGCAAATGAGAAAGCGAGATCAGGTGGGCCCATTATAGCCAATGAGAGAGCATACGAATGGATAAAAAACACTCATAACTGAACTAGTCACCGCTAGTAGTCACTCGTAAATGACGATGACTCTTGAGTCAGTAATACTTATCGTTCAAAAAGAACGAATCTTTCGCGAACTGCACATCACTTCACTACAACTATGTTTTTACCACAACGTTTTGTAAAAAAAAAAATCCCAGAATGCAACCGACGTACAACCATATCTATACATTTGTGACCTAAACATTAGGAAACTTACACTGCTCAAAAAAATTAAGGAAACCCTTCAATCTCATCGGATCTCGGTGAACTAAAGATATTGAAGTTCAAACTGTTCTTTACTGTACATTGTGTAAGTTGTCCTGCTCCAGGAGGAACCCAGGGCCCACTGAACCAGCCTAAGGTCTGACCATGGGTCTGAGGATTTCATCCCGGTACCTAACAGCTGTCAGGGTACCGTTGGCTAGCATGGCGTCTCCAGAATCTTTAACGTGTGTCACATGTGCTGAGTGTGAAGCTGCTCTCATCTGTGAAGAGAACAGGACGCCAATGGCGGACCTGCCAATTCCGGTGTTCTCTGGCGAATGTCAATCGAGCTGCACACTGCTGGGCTGCGAGCATAGGTCCCACTAGAGGATGTCAGGCCCTCATGGAGTCAGTTTCTGACAGTTTGGTCAGAAATATAAACACCAGTAACTTAGGTCATTTTGTAGAGCTCTGGCAGTGCTCCTCCTGTTCCTCCTCACACAAAAAAGCAGATATTGGTCCTGCTACTGGGTTGATGCTCTTCTACGGCCCTGTCCAGCTCTTCTCATTTAACGGCCCGTCTCCTGGTATCTCCATGCTCTTGAGACTGTACTGGGAGACACAGCAAACCTTCTTGCGATGACACGTATGGATGTGCCATCTATTGGGGGAGCTGGGCTGCCTGTGCAACCTGAATGGGCTGCAGGTACCGCCTTATGCTACCAGTAGTGACAAGAACGCTAGCAAAACACAAAACTAGAGAAGAATCAGTCAGGAAGGATAAGGAGAGAGCAATTGTCTGTGGCCACCAACTGCAAAACCATTCCCTTTTTCAGGGTTGTCTTGCTGTTTTCTCTCCAGTGCACGTGTTGTCATTTTCATTTGCACCAAAACAGGTGACACTGATTCACAATCGCTTACGCTTCCTAACTGGACAGATTGATATCCCTAAAGTTTAATTGACTTGGTGTTATACTGTGATCATTACGTGTTCCCATATTTTTTTTTCGAGTAGTGCATATTGACACCCACAGGTCTCTTACTGAAAACCAAAAATCCCCAATTTTCTTCTGTGCCAAAGTTAAAACATGATACTTTACATCCCATCAGGATCTTTCTCACAATATTCTAATTAGTCATATCCTAATTTCCCTCTATGGTTGTGAGATCTGGGGTCCACTTACCAAGAGTTCTCAAAATATAACCAACATCGAACTGAGAATGATCTACAGAATTCTGTAAAGACATTATCAATAAGCTAAAATGCAAAAGGCCAAATAATGCATAGGCATAATGAGAACTATATCCCATTATCAAAATCCAGAACACCTAAACTGATTTTAAAACCTTATATAATAAGTGTGTAATCAAAACAGATATTAACCTGGAGAAGTGTCTCAGACATAAATCTGTTTTAGGGACAGGGATGTTTAGAGGTCAAAACTGGGCTACACATTTAATGTAGTCAGCTGGGTAGTATTTCCAACATTGGCTAATCCCATTTAGTCATTGGCATATTTCTCATTATGGGCCGGTTGGTCATGTCAAAATGATATAATCTTATAACAACCATATCTACAAGCATGTAATACAGACACGGCAGAAGGAAAATAGTTTGTGGTGAAAGAGCAGGGGGCTGTGGATTTGAACCCATGCTACACGCTGCAGCAGTACGTGCACCGAGAGTGCGGATTTCCCAGTTGGACAATCCGCTGTCACGACTTGAAATGTTTTAGATTAAGTATACAAAACGACAGTTTGGTGATTTTTATTCCCACCATATTCACCATTTACATATTAGTCATTTAATAGATGCTGTTATCCAGAGCAACATACACGTGAGCGCATGCATTTCCTTACTGGGCCCTCGTGGGTGTCAAAGTGGTAGCAAATCTACTAGTTGTCACCAGGGGAAATATGATTTATACCTTACATCATCTTACATCATAATCTAGTTGCACTACTGGCCTATGAAACAAACCACAAAGGGATTTGAATAGGAAGAAAATAATGTCAGTGGAAAACAAAACAGAGTGATGTTGCATCTTCCATTTGATTCCTTTAAGCATCTTATTTATATAGTCCTTGAACTTAAACTTTTTTTTGACATGCTGAATATAAAACTCGAACATATTTAATTTATGCAAACAAAAAGATCAAAGCATTTTATTGAGTTAAATTATTCTTAAGAACTCCTTGAATGTAAATACCATCTGTCAACAGAGCCACCGGAAGCTGTCCGAATGTCCTCGCTGCAGTTTTGTGTTTCCTGTTTACGGGCGGGAAGAGCGAAAGAAGCTGAACCATCGGTCTGTCTTGTTGCATCGCTGTGCTTTCAAAACTCAACGTAAAATTTGTTTTTTTTGTCTGTTTGCTCTGTTTGAATAATTTAGGATAAACCGAGTTTCACGGAATTTGAATATATATTGTTGCTTGACCTGTGCATACAATTTAAAGAGATTTGAAGCGCGAAACTGATGGAGGAGCCTGCAGACTCCGGCGGTGGCAGTGCAGCACAGGGCCCTACAGCGCAAGTGGCGGAGATCCGCTGCCCAATAACAGCGCGTCCTATGCGGCTGCTGGAATGGAAAGTCAAACCCGGGTCCCTCGTAAATGTGGACTCGGTGTTAGCGCTATGTGCTCCCATCTCTGAGAAAGAGTCCGCGCCTCAGCCGCCTGAACAGCCTAGCAGGCAGCCCGAGAAAAAGCTGAAATCTGATCGAGCTGGCGTGGTGAAGGAGCTATGTTGTCAACTTGGACAAGTCATATCGCCTGGGTGAGTCGACTCGCAAGTTAAAGCGAGCTGGAACGTCAGCGTTATTAAATCTACGTACATAGGTGTTGCCTGCTATTTCAGCAATGTTTTAATATTCTTCTGGTGACACTTTTGTGAACTTAGCTAGATAGCTATGATCGCTAACTAACGTTGATTACTCATAGTAGAGTACGTTATGTGCAGACAGTGCAGCTAGCTAAATGATTTGATGGGTAACTTGCGTAGCTGAGATGCTAATGCTACCTAGCTAATAGCTATGCTAACCCAGCGCGTGTACTGAACCCGGATCTCTACTGCATGTCTTGTCACGGTCTATATTGATAGCGGTGCGACGAATTTGAGGGAACCTTTGAATAATCATGTTCCGTTTCTGAAAACATTTACTTTAGTGTATGTATATTTTTTGTGTCCAGGTGATGATTCAGGAAAACTTAACTTGTGTAACTACTGAAAACTAACTTTGAATATAACAACATCACAGAAATTAAGTACTGGAAAATATCACATGGAACACACCGCTTTTTGTTGCTGTTTTTGAAAATCCTGTGATTTGCTCGTTTTGGTGCTGTTCAACATGGAGGCAGTAGTATTAGGGATTTCTTTTATATGGCCCGAGGGCGGGTTTAGGCGTTTTTAGCAACGGGTGGAAGTTGATTACTTTGTTTTGGAACTGCGCTATCTCTGACACGAGCGGTTTTCTAGCGGACTTGCGAAGTCCGTTCAAAACAAAAATGACGTAATTAGCACGTGGAGTAATAAGTAGGATTCTGTGTTTTCACATCTCAAAGTACTTACTTTGGATAAAAACACTATCTGCTTTTAGAAGTTAGGAAATGTGAAAACATTTTGCAAAAAAATATCTGGAAGATACACCATATGCTGCCTATTGGACAATCGAGCCCTACAGATTACTGTTAAGAATTTTTAGTTGAGAAGTTCTTCCCTACCATATTTTAACTAAAGACATGACAGGTAATAGACACGTTTTGTATAGACGAGTTTCACAGAACCCTATCAGTTTGTGTGGAAAAGTGAGGGAAATCTGTGTTGATTACATTTTTTTTTTCGCAGTAGTTGATTGAAGTGTTCATATATAATTAGAAAGACAGACTGGTGTATGTTTGTATGAGTATTGTATCTCTATGGTAAAGCTCTCATAAGGGCAAAACCCATTTTTGCTGCGGTTTTAAGTGCCTCTTCTCTTCAGTGGTGTGATTGTCAGAGTCGAAGAATGCAGCCATCCTGTTGTGATGAAGGGGCTATGTGCTGAATGCGGCCAGGACCTCACACAGTAAGCATACATGCACTGCATGCTAACTTTGGTCATTTGTATATTCACCCAAATATAATAGGCATAATTCCTTGCCATTGGTTACTTCTTATCCATGCTAAATGTATTTACCCCCCACCCCCTATAATTCTTCTGCCAGAATGCAGAGTAATAATGGGAGGCAGCAGGCTCACATCTCCACGGCAACTGTTTCCATGGTGCACAGTGTCCCCGAGTTGATGGTCAGCTCTGAGGTGAGTTGCAGGAAGTCATATCAATTGATGAGATCCTATACAATGTGAAGTTTGAGTAGTCAGAATTACTACTTATGTTGTTTGAATGCAACCTTACCGTTTTGCTAAAGCTATGAAGGTCCAGACTCTGTGAAATGTCCCCCATACAGCAAGCAGAGCAGCTGGGCAGAGAAGACCAGCAGAGACTCCACAGGAATAAGAAGCTGGTTCTCATGGTTGATCTGGACCAGACCCTGATCCACACCACTGAGCAGCACTGCCAGCGCATGTCCAACAAGGTGTGTATCTAATATACAGTAACCTCTTTTCTGGCACTTGATAAGATGTTGTTTGTCTTTGCTCCAGGGTTTGGTATAACAGCGGGTATATAGTTTGTCTATAATAAACCACTGAGTGTTTTCTAGATTGAACAAACCTTTTGATGGTTCAGCAATTGCCTCTGCTTATGTCCCACAGGGAATCTTTCATTTCCAGCTGGGTCGGGGGGAGCCCATGTTGCACACGCGCCTGCGTCCACACTGCAAAGAATTTCTTGAGAAAATCGCCAAGCTCTATGAGCTGCATGTGTTCACCTTTGGAAGCCGCCTCTACGCACACACCATTGCTGGTACAACACAGTGTTTCCCCTATGTTTATTTAGCTGTGGCGCTAAATGTAAACATAAGCTGTTGATTGTTTCACTATTTTTGTGTGGTGAAAAAGTTTGGGATCAAAATGCGGTCAAGGGTTTGGTGGTGTTTTAGGCTGCAGTTCATAAACCATTCTATTAAAATATTATTTGAGCAGTGCTTGTAATAGTAACAGTGGGAGATGTAAAAGATGGAGGAGAATGTTTTTACTGAAAAGACTGGGCTGGATAAGTACCTGATGTAACAGCCCAGACTGCTGGTCCACACTATGCCACAGGTTATAATCTGTTTGAAGGGAAATCATATTTAACATTTTGTCAAGATAATTGACCAATTTATTTTATATTAGACGGACCTTTTTGAAAATGTTACCTCAAGGGGCATTGTCAGTAGTTGTGATAAAAACAAATGGGCCCTGGTCAAAATTAGTGCACTATATAAGGTTTTGGTTTGCAGACAGTTGTTTGCTTAAGATTTTAATCACCCAACATGAATGGCAAAAATGCCCCTATGTGAAGGTGTCTGCATTTTGGTGGCAAATCCTTAGTACAGCTTTTGTAGTGTTTCTGTGTTGCCACTAGAGAGCAGCATTTACCTTCGCTTTGTATCCAGCTTGAATTATATCGTTCATGTTTGTCTAACTTGTCTTTTGTGACACACATCGTAGATCATGGAGCTTTCAGCACCAGGGTTGTCGGTTTAGTTGGCACAGTGGAAATGTATGTTCTTTATAAGAGCACCTGCTCAATGGAAAAATAATAATTTAAATGTTTTACCTCTGTGTCCCAAATGATGCCATATTTCCTATATAGTGCATCACATTTGACCAGGCCATAGGATGCAACGTCATTGGTGTAGAGAAAGCTGTTGCTCAGTTTACCAGCATCATTATTTTAGCTGCGTTATTTTGGTTATAAGGATTAACTTTGGCCTGTCAGAGTTCAGATGATATTTTGTTTCCATATGATGTTATTCACTGAATTATTGTATAAAAGATTTCAAGCATATGAATGTGTCATTTCGTTTCCATTGAATTTTTATCTCAGTTTGTAGAGCAGAGGTCAGTATTTATCTGGCTGTTTTTTCAAGTACTCTAGATTAGGGGTTTGTTGGCGATGCCAGCCTGTCTAGTCTCTCTTCTGTGATTCAGTGGCAGCCAGGTAGCGAGGAGTTTGCGTTGCAGTTCCAATTTAGCTGCTCCAT
This sequence comes from Esox masquinongy, assembly GCA_016801175.1. Classification (NCBI taxonomy): domain Eukaryota; kingdom Metazoa; phylum Chordata; class Actinopteri; order Esociformes; family Esocidae; genus Esox; species Esox masquinongy. The sequence goes on from JACXGI010000695.1 coordinate 105,968, forward strand.
CAAAGTTCATTAAAGACTTGCATTATTCTAAAGCTTCTAAAGAGGAACTGATAAAACTGAGCTTGCCTTTTGTTAATCTCAGTGCCGTGGTATTTTAATGAGAGCACAGCAGCCCACTGAGTACACAGAGATAGCAGACACGCCTGCAAATGTCTTTGAGATCAAATTGTAGAATTTGGTTAACAAAACATGATGAAAAATGAAAAACCTCTTGATAAAATATGGTAATTAACTCCAAATGGACCCAAACGCTTTAAGCTTTGTTGTAGACCTGCTCTGAATAGCTGGGCGGCCCAGGGACGTATTGAGATTGGCTGTTTTGTAAAATGGCACATTCACTCAGCTAAATGCATCTTGCTTTTCCACGGTGCTCTCTGAATTGGATGTTTAATCCAGTTGAGTCTGCTGTGTCGTGGTACAGCATGCTTAACCAAACACCTCTGCCACAATATTCACCACGTTCTCTCCCTCTGTTGCTCCATCTGTCTCATATAATTTATTATCCATGTTATGGCTTTCTGTGGATGCAGGTTTCCTGGACCCTGAGAAAAAGCTCTTCTCTCACAGGATCCTGTCCAGAGACGAATGTATCGACCCCTTCTCCAAGACGGGGAACTTAAGGTGAGCCCTGGGTCTCCGTCTGGCAGAGCAGGTATCAGAAACCGGAAAGGGAAGAAGGCTTTGCATTGCATCCGCCCACATCAAAACAAAATTGTGTGGTAAATATTGGAACATCATGAGGGAACAGTGTTTGCAACATAGGGTGAACCTGGTCCTGTATAATGGCCTCATAATTTTTATATGACCATGTAGAGCAACCATCAAACCCAATTACTTCCACAAGATGGCTGCCCATACCATGTTTGGATCCCCCATCATGTTTAACAGTTGGCAGCAGACATTGTGGGCTGAAGGCATCTTTTGGCTTTCTCCAAACATAAACCTGTTCGGATGTAGGAAAATGGGTGAATGGTGACATATCAGACCATATCACGTTTTCTTCCCATTGTTCAGGGGTCCAGGTTTAGTACTTCTTACAGAAGTACTTCTTATAGGTTTAGTACTTCTTACTTCTTTCCGAAATAGCAGCCCTGCTGTAAATTCCAGATTACGTACAGTTTTTGTTGACACTTGGACGCAGAGGTGCTGATTCAATTCTGTGGTAATTTGCTATGATTTTGGGGCATTAAGGCAAATCTCTGTCAGTCAGCTTGGACTTGCGACCACTGTTTGCTGATGCTATTTTTCCATATTCGGCATATACTTTATATTGGCAATCAACCCTAATGTGACCTGCAGCTGCGTTTGTAGCTGTGATTTAGTTACTTCTTTTCCATGCCCTTTTCCATGTGGTGTTTCTGTTATTTTGTCCACATCCTGCATACGGCAATTATTTTACACCTGAAAAATGATTTCCTAGCACACCAAACAGAAAAGCACGCCAACATAGGTATAATTACTTTTCTCTAAATATTACTACAATGCAGAAAATCCAACAGAGCTAATACATTTTCACAGCACTACACACTCTTTTGAAAACAAAAAAGGGAAATAAAAGTTGTGTGTGTATGTATATGTGTATATATATAATAAGCCCTGTACTGAGTCTGAAGTTTAAGAGATTTGTATACTTTACAAAACAAGTATTTCTAAAAGAAAATGTGGTTTCATTTGTGTGTGTCAAGCTATGAAATAAGTGATACATTTGGAGTGGGAGGTTTTGGGGGAGTAAACAACAACAGCATATGAACAAGATTTGTTAATGCCAGGTGTTTGACAAGTTCTAAATTTCTTAAAATGTAATTGAAATCCAATAAATAGTATTGATCCTTGGTGCTTCTCTGTCTCAAACACTTTGACAATTTGACACAAAGTGGTGTTTCAGGACATTTATTGAATGAATAATTTGCTGTTTAATATGTAAAGGACATCTGTAATGTTATCATTCATTTCCGCTCAAAAATGTGTTAATTCACTCCAGGGAGATATCCTATGGAATCAAAAGTCATGTTTTTTTTTTCTTTGCTTAGAGATGGATTGATTTCTGCTCAGCCACAACTAATGAAAAATTCAGTTGAAGGACATTTCTGTAATTATTGGAGCGAATCAACCGTAGAGTTGATTAAACTCTGGCAGCAGGCTAGTCATCCGAAGTCCCGGATGGGGAGCCATAGAGCTCTGCTAATGTGGGAGGCCTTGATTGCCATGTTCACTCGAATCTAACACTTTCTGTCTCACTGTCTTCCTCTCTGTCTCTCTAACCCGTAGGAATCTGTTCCCGTGTGGTGACTCGATGGTGTGCATTATAGATGACCGGGAGGACGTGTGGAAGTTTGCTCCCAACTTGATCACTGTGAAGAAATACATCTACTTCCAGGGCACTGGAGACATCAACGCACCGCCTGGGTCCAGAGAGGCTCAGCAGGGAAGGAAAGGTACAGTATACAGCTGTGTATGTTTAAGTAAGCCCCCTGGAAAGAATATTTGGACAAATGGATATCTGATCTAAATTCCAACCACATTTATTAAAGGTAGCTCAAACAAATCGCACCAAAACAACTTTGAGACTGTTTGTGCAATTAAAATGAACAGAAACGCTATTTCCTTATTAAAAAGTAAGTCCACGCCTGTCTTTGCATCACATAAAATGGTTATCAGGCGCACCATTACAGAAGCAAATGATTTGGAAATCATAATAAAGTAACTTAGGAAGGTCCAGCCTCACAAAGATTAGAAAGGGTTTGGTCTCAGCCATATGAGAATGCGTGGTAACACATCATGCCTGTATCAAAGAGCTATCCTAGGTTCTAAGAAAAAAAAGATTATTGATGCCCATGAGTCTGGGAGGGGCCACCAAAGCCATGTCCAAGCAAGGTAAAGTATATTATTCCACTCTCCCAACGGATCATCTACAAATGGAAAAGATTTCAGACCATTGGCAATCCACACGGGACGGGTTGTTCCACCAGATTCTGCCCAAGAGCTGACGGAAACATGCTCAATAAAAGTCTCTAAGAACCTCGGGGTGACGTCAAGAGATCTACAGGCCTCTCATGCCATAATCTGTTTTGAACTGCATCAACGAACGATCAGAAAGAGATTGTACACGCTAGGCCTACGCGTTAGGTCAGAAAGGAAGGGGCCTCTGTTCTCAAAAACAAATGTCGGGACATGACTGATGGTTGCCGGACAACACCTGGGTAAAGATCAATACGTCTGGAACAATTTGCTCTGGACAGATGAGTCAAAGATGGAATTGTTTGGCCACAATGCCAGACACCAATATTTGGTGAAAACGAAACACTGCATTTTAACAGAAGAACCTCAAACCAACTGTAAAGCAGAACACAGATGTTGCAACAGGACAGTGATTCAAAGCAAAGCTACAACAGAATGGCTCAAAGAGAACGAAGTGTGGGGTTATTGAATGGTGGGGTCAAAGGCCAGTTCTCGGTCCTATCAAAATGCTGCGGTGGGACTTGAAAATGGGCTGTGCATGCAAGAAAGCAACAAACAATGGGCAAGAATAGCTATTAAAGACATGGTTGTACTTTTCGGCCCCATGAAATTGCATCTGTTGATCTTTGATACATTCTTTCAGTGTCTTTTATTAAATCAGGTTACCTTTATCTTACATATTTGGACATACGTATGTTCAAATATGTAAAAACTTTCCCGGGGTTGTCTCCCTTTCTTCACATGACTGTACATTGTCTCTAGTGGACACACTAGTGAAGTGGTCAATACTTTATGTACCACGCAGATCTGAATGAAGGCCTCTCTCTTATAAGGGTATTCAGTTTGTTGTCAGACAAAAAATAATCTACTCTAAAAATCCTTTGGTGACTGAAGTTCAGGGAAAAAGAGGAGGAAGTGGCTTGATGAGCACTTAAGGGACATGATCTCATTCTGGTACTGCCTGCAGATGGAGTTTTGGCCACAAGGTTTCCTCTTCTCCCGTTTAACTGTTTTGATTTAATTTGCATCAACCAAAGAACCACTCCTGTGGTTGGCTGCTGCTTTGTTGGACGAGAGGCTTTTAAGAGAAATGGTGGTGTTATGGAAAGTTGTTGAGAGCCACAATGGAGGCTGCGAGCAAGAGGTGACTGAGTTTGTAGTTTGGTTGTTGGGATTTGTTGAGGGGGTTCTGTGTGGAATCCTGCCTCTAACGTTTATAAGACTGAATTTAAACAATAATGCTACTTGGCCCCTACTCCTCTTATCTCACCAAACAAGACAGGAATAGTATTAGCAAGTCCAGGGGGGTTTAGAGTGGGGAGGCTACGTCAGTCAGTGGTCCCCACCTGATTCAAAAAGTCCATCATTGTTCCTGTTCCAAAAAAGCAAAAAGTCCTCTGCATGAATGACTACCGCCCTGTAGCACTCACACCAATCATCATGAAGTGCTTTGAGCGGCTAGTTAAAACTCACATCACAGACTCCATGCCTGTAACACTTGACCCGCTGCAGTTTGCCTATAGACATAACAGATCCACAGAGGATGCCATTGCTCTGACCCTCCAATCCGCGCTCTCTCATCTGGACAAGAGGAACACATATGTGAGAATGCTGTTCATTGACTACAGCTCAGCCTTCAACACCATTGTGCCCCACAAGCTGGCGGTTAAGCTCAGGGATCTGGGTCTCGACCCCTCTATGTGCAGATGGATCCTGAACTTCCTGATGGGCAGACCCCAGGTGGTGCGGATGGGCAACACAACCTCCTCCTCACTGACTCTCAGTACTGGCTCCCCCCAGGGCTGTGTGTTGAGCCCACTCCTGTACTCTCTCTTCACCCACGACTGCCTGGCAACCCACGTCTCCAACACCATTGTTAAGTTTAATGACGACACCACCATCATAGGCCTGATCTCTGACAACGACGAGTCAGCCTATAGAGATGAGGTAAGGTCACTGACTTCGTGGTGTCAGGAAAACAACCTCCAGCTCAATATCAGCAAAACGAAGGAGATGATTATTGATCACAGGAAGCAGCGGCGGGGAGACCACGCCCCCATACACATCAATGGGTCTGCAGTAGAGAGAGTTCACAACATCCGGTTCCTTGGTGTCAACTTCAGCGATGACTTGACCTGGTCTCATCAATCTAACATCTTGGTGAAGGAGGCCAGGAAACGGCTCTTCTTCCTACGCCGATTAAGGACATTTGGCATGGATTCCAGGATACTCTTCAACTTCTACAGATGCACTATCGAGAGTATCCTGTCCGGCTGTGTCACCACCTGGTATGGCAGCTGCACCGCCCTCGACCGTAAAGCACTTCAGAGGGTGATTAAAACAGCAGAGCGCATCACAAGGTCTGACCTGCCATCCCTGCAGGATCTCTACACAGAGAGGTGTAGGAGGAGGAGCAAACAAATCATTACAGATCCCAGCCACCCATGCCATGGACTGTTTACCAAGCTGCCGTCAGGCAGAAGGTAGAGTAGTATTCCGTCCAAAACTAACAGGCTACGGGACAGTTTCTTTCCTCAGGCCGTAAGGCTGCTCAATTCAGGAACCCCTCTTCCCTTCCATCCATAGTCCCATGCACACCTGTCACTTTATATCATGCTCATCTGCCAATCATATCATGCACACCTGTCACTTTTACATTGCACTACGGTTGTAAAGTTGTATAGTTATTATTATTTATGCATGTTTTTTGTATAGTGTTATTATTGATAGTTTGTGTTATCTTATTTATATATTATAATTACTGTTACTTTTTTAACTTTCAACTCCACTGTCGGGAGTAGGAAAACCAAGCATTTCATTGCCATAACTTGTTATTGCAAATGACAAATAAACCTTTCGAACCTTTTGAACCTTGAGATACCACTGCCAATTTATGAAGCGGGTGTGAGGAGACTACAAGTCAATGCAGACGAAGGTTAGAAGAGAACGCTTAAATGGGGAATATCTCAGGCACTCAGAGCAATTTTGTAGAAAACAAAGTATTTCCCTTGAATGAGTGTGTCTCAACTTTTAGCTGGTGCTTCATGATCAACACTGTATTGAGATTCAGACAGCCAACGTGTGTAGCTAGAATGACGGGTTCACCTGAACCTTGGTAACCTTCTCAGGCTCCGTCTCAGTGGGTGTGGAGGCACCAGTTGCCAACAGCTGCTTCTATCCTATCAGGTACAGGGCAGGTGTTGGGTTCTCATCTCATACAGAGCCCCTCACAGACTAGATGTCTGTGGAGAGGTTTTGATTAGCCATCGAGACAAACAGGGCAAGCCACAAAGCAGAGTGCTTCTTTGGGCTCCCAGGAGGCGAATGACACGCATGCACCACTCAGACTGTTAAATCAATTATGGAAGTGGTGCCTATTGCCATGACAGCACTTACACAGACAGCTGCCAGGGCCTGTGATAGGAATATGAATGTGTTTATATAGAGAACGGCTTACTGAAAGGATTGAGTGCCTTGGAGAACATCTTGTTCTCGCTAAGGCAAGATCCTAAGCAGACAATGTTCTCAACGGTATGGTTCTGTCAGGAGTCTCTAGTTATACAAAGAAGACACTTGTCAATTTAGAAGACACTTGACACGTTTCAATTTATGACAAGTCATTTATTCATGCCAAAAACCGACACCTTTCTAACACCAGCTTTTTAGTCACTGTCAGTGCTTGCTTTCAAATGTGCTAATTGTTGAACTTGTTGTTCCCCAGCTGGTATCCATGCCAGCCGACCAGCGCAGTCCTCTGAACCAGCAGTGACATCTGGGACAACTGAGTCAGTGGTGGGAGCGTCCAGGGTGGCGTCGGAGGAGCAGAGCAACGGTCTCAGGAAACCACGGGGGAAAGACCGCAACGAAGGAGGGAAGGAGGAGTCAACGGCCCCGTCAACCACTCCGGTAGCCGTGGCCAATGAACGGACTCAGCCAGATGGGGGCGAGGCCAGGGAGGAAAGGCGGGGCCAGGGGGAGGGGGCTGAGGCACAGGTGAGCGACAGGACAAATGTGAGAGAGGAGGTTCGAGTAGAGGCGGAGGATGGGAGCAGGACAGTAGTCTCAGGGGAGGAAGCTCCCCCTCCAGATGGGGGGAACTCATCCTGCACTCCTCCAGACCTCCATGAGCCCAACAGCAACCTAGACTTTGATCTGTCCAGCGATAGCGACTCTGAATCTATTACGGGTAAACTCCCCTCATCAGACAGCGAGGTGGACGAGGGGTCCAGCCAGACCAGGAAGTGCAAACAGGAACGGGCGGAGCCGGCAGGAGTAGAGGAGATATCATTGCGGGATGGAAGAAATGATGAGTGTAAAGAGAAGAGCACTGGGGAGAACAGCACCGAGGTGGGCGAAGAGACGTCAGGCCTAGGTGTTGTCCTCCCCGCTGACCCAGAGCTGGAGAACGGGTGCTCCGAGCGGAAGGAGGTGGAAACGGAGTCCCAAAACAGCGAGCAGTCAGGAGTCACTATGGGGGAGGAGTCTTTGGACCAGAGCATGGAGGAGGAGGAGGAGGAGGAGGAGGAGGTGGACGTGGACAAAGATGACCACCTCATCTACCTGGAGGAGGTGTTAGAGCGCATCCACGGAGAATACTACGCCCGTTACGAAGCTTTCCTCAGGAAGGAACGCCCAGAGATGCCTGACATCAGGAAGATCGTCCCAGAGCTGAAGGCCCGGACACTGGAGGGCACCACCATCGTCTTCTCTGGCCTGTACCCCACCAACTACCCCATGGAGAGAACCAGGGAGTCCTACCATGCCAAGGCCCTGGGAGCCAAAATAGGCAAGTCACTCCTGCTCAGAGCTAAAGACCCAGACAGGACCACACACCTCATCGCTGCTCGGACAGGTGAGTTGTTTCCTTCCTGCGTCCCAGCCTGAGTCTGCTGTCTCACCGCCGAGTACTGTCATGTAAAAGCTCTGTAGTAATGATGCTAACCTTCATCACAAGTCATGCCGTGTCACTTGGTTTAATTAGCCATATTCTGGGGCTGGGAAAATCATATTTGTCTTTGTGACTGCCAAGTCTATTTGTGGTTCTCTGTGATGTGGGTTACGCTATATGTATATCCTCTGCATATTCCAGTATAGATGTTTATGGTTAGTCTTTATTGAAGTTTTGCAAAAAAGGGAACAAGCTTCAGCTTCGCCCGGTTGACATGAGGGTGATTTTAAATGATTGAATCGTTGACCTGTAACAGGGAAAGTCTGTAATCAGTACTCGCATACGGATCTATCAAATTGATTAGACAGGCAGCCTAATCAATTTGTTATGCTTAATTTGAACATGATTGATTAGTAACCCATAACCTTAGATATTATTTAAATAGAACAGGAGACTGTGGCCTTGGGTGGTCTGTTGGTCTAAGCTGAATCCGGTACACATTTACAGCTTCAACATGGGTTTGAATCTGGCTCAATGCTCTATCAACACTCTGTCCTCTATCTTTTCCTAATGTCTCTGTCAATAAATCATGTAATGGCTTAAATTAAGCTGAGACAACTTTATTTTCGACTTAAATTTGAATCTAAAAAACAACTGTGATGAATAATAGTGACAAAAATATTTGTTAAACACGTATTTTTCAGTTGCAGCTTACGAGGTAGTAACTGACTAAATAAGTCCAGATAAAAAGAACTAAAAATATCTATATTTTCCTGTCTAGTTGACAGAAGTCTTGTGTGACGTCAGTGGACAGGAAGTTTTGAAATGAGAGAGTCAGCTTTTAATCGCGATCAGCTCCTTTGTTATTATTTAATCATGTAAAATGGATGCAAATCTGTGGCATCAAGTGCATGACTTGACTATAGACCAGGTTTTGATTGAAACGGTTCTGTTCTCTGTGGCAGTTAGAAGCTGTGCAATAGCAAAGCCTACACTGCTAGCCTGTGCACATGGTCCTGTCTGGTAAATTATATGTAAAATATGTACTTTCGTTCAGCAGACTGCTCTCTTCTGTCTAATTTTTCGCAAAGCAAATTGAGCCTGTTATGTGGATGAGATTAGAGAACGATAAAATACGAGTAATTAATTGATGTTATATTGTTGGTTTATCTCTGTAGATTTTTCATGATCAAGCTAGGCTAAATCAGAAAGGGTCAGAAAGTTGAACCTGTGTGATAGAGAAACATAACTCGGGTGCAGTCCAAACATTTTTACTGCATATTGACAATGGTTGAACAGAGTTTTCTTCTCTGACCTTTCAATATAGGTCTGCATATACAAACTTGAGGTATTTTATAATGAATAGATAATTTGTTGTTTAACCTGTGAGGCACAACCTAATGTGCATAGCCTGAAGTAATAAGCTTTTTTATTTTACTGGACTGTTGGTGCCTGCATCTGATGTCAGTCTGTCATTGACACTGAGGTGAATTAGAATTGTGTGCTGTCTTCCACCTGATGAAAAACTCAAGTTTAGCTACGGTGTTTCTGCCTCATACAAAAAATGTATGTTGCTACCCCAATGACCCGAGAAAATGTAATTACCTGACCTGATATTAAAGAACATGCGTGCTGTTGGTATTAACGGTGCAAACCTGCTCATTACAATGCAGTGCTGGTTATAGAGTGAGTGGAGGGCTTTTTATTGCTTATAACAACAATGTGTTGAATAAAAAGTGTTGACAGTGCTGAATACATAACAAAAATGGAAATCATAAAAACTAAGTTGAGGTGGAACGCAAGGATTTATCCTAGTTTTTTTTTTATATAGAGAAGTTGGCCTATCGACTGGGATTGCCTAGGAGATTGACCAGTCAACCTTTTGCAGCTTTACAGGAATCTGTCTGTGGCCAGATAACACAACGCCTCCTACTCCTGTCATGATCCACACTTTCAGAACACTTTCTTTTGATGTTCACTAATATTCTAGCTGGTTATAACCAAGCAGAGATACTGGTACAGACCTTTCCAAATGAAATAAGTCGGTTATTCAGTGTAATAGACTGTTCTTTTTCATATCCACCGTATATTTCTTTAATCTTTATTTCATCAGGCAGTCATACTTAGATCAAGGTCTATTATACAGATGAGCCCTGAATTGCAGAAATGTGTATGTCAAACTAATGTGTTAGCTAGAGTACTGCAAGGCTAAAGTAGGCTATTTATGTATTCCTTATTTTAATTAAGGTGTAATCCACTGTGTTTTGTTTTCATGTAATTAATTGTCTCTGTATAGTGCTGTGTAATTGCATAATGGTGACTGACTTAGATATGGTTCAGTGACGATTTCAGGGGGATGTCTACTGGCATCCCCCTCAACTAAAGTGATGGATGCTGAAACGGAATGTGTTGGTAACAAGGATCTGTCAGGTCAAGTGGTGTCAGGTGCGGCCAGACCAGGTTGGCACCGTGGTTTCTTCTTTGCTGTTTCAGTGTTTTAACAGTGCAACATTTGAAACAATGTGAAACAATTTCTTTTAATGAAAATGGCCATGATTGTACTGTGAAAAAGGCAATGGACCCATATTTTTCAGGTATCTTGATCAAAGTGGCCTATATCAAAATGAATCTTGCATTTCATATATTTTCCAGAGATTCTTATCTAAAACACATAATTAGTTGGAAATTGAAAAAGACCTGCAGATCATTAAATTTCAAAGTTCCACACTTAAATTTCAAAGTTGCACTTGCGACTTAAACATTAGAATCAGGTAACAATGCTTATCAGTGAATCATTCCAGGCCTGATAGGAACCAAGCACAGATGGCCTAATACTGCAGGTGTGTTTGTGTTTCTCAGAAAATGTCAGAAGAGCAGAAGATGAAACTATTTCAAATTAATTCTGGTAGATTCCACGATTCTCGCGTCTTTTCACTTGATGAAGAAGTTAGTTATTGTCGCCTTTATTGATAGTTATTGTATAAATGTCATTCACGAATGAAAGAAAAAAGTATGTTCTTATGCCATGAAATGAAATCGCTTTGGCAGACTCGCTAGCAATTGCTCAATTCTTATGATTATTTCAGTGCATTAGTAGATACCGGTAAAGCTTATTACTGGCTAATACGCTGTTAAAACAGCCAGTGGCAAACGCAATACATAGCCGCTATTTGTGGTGGAGGTAAACTTAGTAAGAAACGTTAGTCAGTTTAACTGTATCAATGTCATTCACGAATGGCCAATTAATAACTAAAATGTACAGCTCTGTGGTGTAGTGGTTAACGACACAGCTTTCCACGTGGGCGACCTGGGTTCAAATCTCAAGGTGGCAACATTTTCTATTGCGGGCCGGCTGAACTAGGCTTGCCTGATTTCTTGTTTTCAATGTGGTCTAGAAAAGAACTTTACTGGTATTCAATGAAATGGCACAATCAACGTGCCTACCGACTGAAACCGGGACTGGTTTGAATTGCCTCATTGCTCAGCCTTCTGAAGATAGTAGATTATTACCAATGTTTTCTTTTCAATAATGATGGTGTAAAGATTCCATTATCAACACTGGCATCCCTGTACAATGTGTTCAGCAATGTTTTTCTATTATCTTGGAATATTTCTGTACTTCAGGATGGGGGGCTGGTAGACAGCTCATTTCAGTCCCATTTAAAGATGAGTAACGTGGGCACCTCTCAGCCATCACAGAGACACGTGGGTACTTTCTCTTTGCGAGTTTGTGAGACACAGGCTTTATAGAGCCACTTTCCCTCCTGACCCCTTACATGTCACCATGTACCTTCTTCTTGCCCTTGGAAACTCCATTGACTTCAGTGATGAGAAGTTTCTTTCCCTCAGCTCTTTCAGCATGATTTGAAGTCAATGAGGTCTGACTGACTAGTTGGCTGTCTGACTAGCAGATATTGCCATGTGTTTCAACTAAATGTAGGTCAGTTTGTTTTTTACCCACAATTTTATGATGTCTAATTTGCCAGTAAGGCCTTGCTTCATTTCAGCAACTTCCAGCAGATTTGGGACTGGGTAAAGGATGTACCTTAAAGGAGTCATTGTAATACTGTACAGATAATTAAACAGTATGGGCTACCCTATGCATATTGACAGTCTATTGTCAATCCTGTCTTCAAAATACACTGCCTCTAAAATTGAACATTTTTAGTACTTTATAGATATGAAGCAAAGACAACAATAAATGTTCATTTCAATACATGTAAAAATACATGTAAAATAGATCTAATATGATCTCACATTTTTGACCTGTGTTTTTCTAAATTATTTTGTTGTTATGTCTCTCACTGTTCAAATAAACCTACCATTAAAATTATAAAATTATCATTTCTTTGTCAGTGGGCAAACGTACAAAATCAGCAGGGGATCAAATACTTTTTTCCCCTCACTGTATGTATATACCAGTTTTATAGGCGGTTTTAAAAATTGGCTATATTTGAATTAACATTCTGTCACCGGAAGGATGTTTTGGCAGAATAGATTGCTGCAGTTAAATTATGAATATAGTTTGCAAAGAAATAGTAGTCAAATAGGTATTAGGTTTGTTCATAAAATACAATAATTGCTGCCTCTATTAGGGATTGTGCACTATTTCTGTGTAAATTTGGTTAACCAGATACCTCGAAAGTTAAATAAATTTTCTATCGAGCTCTTTTATACAGAACTTATTAAATGTGGTCCACATTGGCATATCTCATGTGTCAAATGAATTGGCATCGATGAAATTGGTGCCTGTCAGACATGCATTGCGACCTCATTAGTTTTAGTGAAATTTGACAGCCATTAAGAGTTTATTTACTTTTCTTTCATAAGTTTTTGCTGATCGCTTTAGCTAGTTCTTCTTGCATTCTGTAGGTTGCTGTGTGCGACTGGAGCAAGAGACCTTTCCTGAATAGTTGTTTGATCAGGGCTAGTATGTTCCCAAATGGAGAACATCCACAGTGCTTTTTTGCAGTAAAACTTTCAAGGAATTTAGTGTCTTTAGCAAATGCTTTTTAGCTAATTAGCTATATGTTATTTGTGCTTCTGCTACTGCCTGTAACGACAAAAAAGGTTGTGATACTATGTTGATTCGTTCAGTGAAGTTTATCTTTTTTATAATGTAATCTAATTGGGCAAACTCAGTGAAATTTTGCACGGCTAATATTTCTTCTGTACAGCTGACCTGGCAGAGGTGTGCAGTTGTGCACTCACGCAGCTTAAATGGAACATTGTTGATGACTAAACCCCCAAACCGGCAGAAATAAGCAGTACTGCCCTTCGCAGGAATTTATGTCTAATCCTCAAGCAGGATTTTAACCCTGGTCTCTCAATGACGCACCTAAATGAGAGGCAACTCAGTAACTCATTCTCATGAGAGGCAGTAACTGAGACATTCAAGGGCCCTCAAGTAAGTTATTTATCAATTAAATGTCAGTTAGTTGGATTCCATTTCAGTTTTTTTTGCAAGCTCAACGCACTGGTCCTCTAGAGATAAATCAAATATTAACAAGAGAAACTGTGGAATGAGTGAAATGGGGCGCTTTGCTTTAGGGGATATTTGGTTTAATTATGCAAATACTCAGTCTAGTTCAGCACAGGAAACTTGTATAATTATTTTTAATGTCCATAACTGGGACACAATGAGTAAGTGAGACCAGCAGGTAGCTTTGCTCCATCATTGATAGTCCTACTTGAAAGTGTGCTTCATCTACTTTGAAGCACTGAACATCTCAAAGTATTTTGTCAGATCGCTTTGCTGTAATATTAGACAGCTAGCTTCTAGTTTGCCACTTAGTAATACAGTTAGCCTTGCTTAATTGTAAGGGAAGCGCAGAGAAAATTATATGGTTGTGTTAAGCAGGAACAGCAACAAAAAATATGGAAAAGTCACAATTTTCCTCTCCTTTGTTCATGTCACTTGAAAACTTGAGTTTTTCAATGGACTCCTGATCAAACCATTGCAAGCGAAATCTCTTGGTCTTTTCCTGGTTGATTAATTTCTATACAGTTTATTCAATATCTGTTCAAGTAACAAAACAAGTACTGAATAGAGTATGGGATCATTATGCTATTTAAATTGCTATAAAATTGTTTAAAATATTAAATATTTAAATAATATTGGTTTGAATGGGAGCTGTTGTTGTATTTCACCATGCTTCCAGATGGAGAACAAATACTATATACAGACCCTTGAAAGTGTTATGATTTTTTTGATGTGTGTTATTGAAAATCGCAGTTCTTTTTTAATAATCAGTCAGAACCAAACCAACCTCAGAAAGCTCTAGTTGAAGGTGGATGCCATTTCTGTAAAGGAAAGAAGAAAAATAGCTCAGCACGCTGTTGTTCCACATCCAGTCCAGCGTAAATGCACAGGAAGTGGCAGGCAGCGTTGCCGTGGAACCTGGCCTGTCAGAGCGGCACTTAGCAATCAGCGATCTGTAGTAGGCATTATTACTGGACACAATCATCTAGAGAGAGGAAGAGAGAACAAAAGAGCACTCAGGCACAGCAGCATACGGGGGACCACTTAATGTGACAAGGCAATGTTAAGAAGCATACATACTGTGGGTGTCTAGTACCTGAGTGACACTCAGTCATTTTATGGGCTGTCCATGTAAGGACACAACATGGTTTTCTCATTCCTTTTTTCTTGGATTTATATTGGTTATTGATTAAGTAATTGGTTATTTAATTGCAGATTAAGATCAAATATTGAGGTCACTGGTCAAGACCAGTTCTCTCTGTGCTTGTTGTTTTTCCTGGTCTAGTAGATATAGTTACTGGGACAGCACGGCAACGCTGTAGGAAGCATGGAGATTAAGAGCCTTTGCATGGTTCTTCCTCTCCATCACGCTGACTCATGGCTGGTCATTACGGGTCTGTCTGAATAGACTACATGGCTGTCTTTGTTGGACAAAGGCAGTCAGACAGATGGACAGGGCTGGGAAACAGAGATGGGCAGTACAAAAGGGAGGAGGTCAGATAGACAGGCAGGCAGGACAGGGAATTTGACCAGGAGCCACTGACTGAGGGCCAGGAGACAGACGGGGCCGGGAGACAGACGGGGCCGGGAGACAGACGGGGCCGGGAGACAGGCGGGACAGGGAGACAGGCGGCGCAGGGAGACAGGCAGCGCAGGGAGACAGGCGGGACAGGGAGACAGGCAGCGCAGGGAGACAGGCGGGACAGGGAGACAGGTGGGACAGGGAGACAGGCGGGACAGGGAGACAGGCAGCGCAGGGAGACAGGCGGGACAGG
>JACXGI010000696.1:0-66000 GCA_016801175.1 Esox masquinongy
GGGAGGAGACCTCGGGGTAGGCCCAGGACTAGGTGGAGAGATTATATTTCGACACTGGCCTGGGAACGCCTCGGGATCCCCCAGTCAGAGCTGGCAAATGTCGCTCGGGAAAGGGAAGTTTGGGGTCCCCTGCTGGAGCTGCTGCCCCCGCGACCCGATACCGGATAAGCGGATGAAGATGATGATGATGATGACTTTCTGAATGAAGATAAAATAAACGTGATATTTGTGTGATTTTCTCCTACACGAAAGTGACACACGAATTTTCAATTCAAAAACAACAAATCCTTCATTATTGACACATCAGTAGTTCATACACCCCTAAAACCCTATATATTTAGGAGCCGTCAGTGACTCATGTCACATAATGACTCGATTCCACCTGCATTGATCCATACAGAATGTTATGCTGTCGCTAACTTAAACTGAAGCATAAAACCAAATGAAGAAGAAATGCTGTACTGTTAAAATAATTACAGAGGGCCCTGTGAAGCAATTTGATGACTTGCAAATGTAAGTAATTGCAAAATAGTACTTGAGCAATAAAGATTGATCACTTCCCTATTTATCATTGTTATATAAATCAAGCATGTTTGGAATCTGCTACAACACTGCACAGCAGAAGCCACAACTACAAGACAAAACCACGACAGAGGTCAACTGGTAAGATAGTTCTTGAAATGTCTATTAAATACTTGTTGATAATATACAGAAGTCATATTTTAACGTCACATAGAGACACACCTAGAGCACTTATTATGTGCTCTGCAGCATGTTTTTAGACTTTTAATTTTTTGTTGTTAGGTTTGAGTCTGATGTTGACAAATTAAATTTGTTTTTATTATCTGAAATGGGAACCTTTGCGATGGCAAACCTAAAGACAGATAGACATTACCTCACACAATTTACCTAGAATTAATAATTTAAAAATGTTCTCCTGTCTCTAAGCTAGTTGTAAATTGTGATTAGCATTTTTTTTATGCGTAGATTTTGATATGTCCATTTTGTATGTTTTATTGTAATAATATATGGCTGAGCTGTGAAAGGGACCTGGGTCTATTTTGAGTTTTTATTTTTATTGTGAGTTGTGAGTTTTTTATTTTTTATTTTTCCCCCTCAAAGATTTCAGTTTGTTTTTCAATTGAATTGTTCACATTATAGGTCACATTAAAGGTGGAAAACGTTTTGACATGATTTATCTTTGTCTCATTCTTTTACATCACTAGAACCTGGCATTTTAACAGGGGTGTGTAGACTTTTTATATCCACTGTATAAACTAAAATATATATATATATATATATATATATATATATATATATATATATCTATGATGATCAATCTGAAAAGATTGCTGTTAAAGAGACTTTCATTAAGACTGACTTATGTGATCATAACCTTAATCAAATTTTATGTCTCTTTTGTCACTATAATTACTAATTGTGGAATAGGTGGTGTAAAACATATTTCCTCACAGACAGATAAACATATTCACTCACAAAGACATACAGCCAGTCTGTCCTTCTACCTAACATGTTGCCTATAATTTATTTGATCTCTTTGTCTTGCTACCGTACTGTAACACTGTCCGTCATACCATCTCTTTGTCTTGCTACTGTAACACTGTTTGTCATACCATCTCTCTGTCACAGGTTCACCATGGGGAGAGAATACCTGCCACTCATCTTTCTGATGTTGCTTCCCGTGGCCTTGGTCTGGGCAAACCCCCCAACCCTCAACACCATCAGTGAGCTCAGAACCATTGAGTTTGGCCACCGCTTCCCACGTCACGGCCTTCAACTGCTCTATTTCATCGCTCATGAACTGACTGTAGATAATGACGATGTCATAATACCAACCTTTGTGCCAGACAGGGGAGACTGGGGCTTTGTTTCCTACAGTAACTCAGAAGGGGTGTTTCCACCACTGCAAGATTATAACCGACAGGGTTACTACTCAGTAGGGAGTCTGAATACATCAGCAGAATCCTCACTCCCCCCTTATGTCACCCAAAGCTATCGCTACGCCCCAAAGCATCCAGAGGTAAACAGGGACAGAGTAGTGGTCAGAACGAGCCCCAACAGCCAACTGTTAGAGGCGCTTTACATTACACAGTACTATCCCGTTGGTGTTTGCCAGAGCCATCAATATGACCCGAAAAACACCTGGCGCATAAGCCCCGCCCTCCTGAGAGAGATACATTCCTACTCAGCCAACCGGGTGAATGGCCTGTCTGTGTTTCTGTTCATGGCCTACTATGATGTAAGTTCAAGTTACTTTAATGAGCTCTGCGACTACTCTGACCCATCCAGAGACAATAACATAGATCAGGTGGTACAAGCATCAGGCCAAAATCCTCCCACCGAGTCCTCTGCTGTAAACAAAAGAGTTACCTTAAGTAACAGTAATAACCACATTGGGTGCTATGAAATATTGCTGGAGGTGAAAGCCACGAATGACGGGTATGCTCGGATCAGATGGTCTAATATCCCTGACAGGTTGCTGGACAAGGGGGTCCAAGTGAATGTCTGTAAAGAAGATGGAAAGTGTTTCACTTCACCTATTGACATGAGAAGCTACGGAACCTACGACACTGGTGAATCCCTAAACAAAGGCCTGAGCCCCCGTCTCCAGATCATAGAAACCCAGTCTGAAATTATGCGTGGTCCTACCTATGACGACACAGACAGGAAACTTCCCGTTGAAATCAAAGGCTTCAATGCCAGTTTGCAAGTCTACACTAAAGACAGGCTTGCATGTGCTGTCTTATTCATCAAGCCAAATATTGATTGGATACAAAAATCCTCTAATTCATGGGTAGGATTGTACTCTGATCACAGAAGTGACCATGGTAATTATAATGAATGGTTATGGGCTAAAGATTTTCAATGTGTTCAAAGCATTCCAAATTATGACATGTGTACACATTGTTTTGGGATTGGCATCAAACCTGGGGCCCAGGTTAGATTCTTTCCGAATGGGGACTATGTATCTTCTACAGTATCGATGCCATGGGAACGCTAAGTGATTTCTTGCCATTAATTGTAACCAAGAATTAGTGAACTTGTGTTTAATATGACTGCAGAAAGTGTTTGTTTGATCAGTAATATTTGATTATGCTTAGCCCAGAAGGACGTATATTTGCATATAGAAATCGTAACTTACAATTCTTGTCAAACTGACTTGAAATGGTTGGATGGTTTTGAAATACAGAGGTCAATATGCATCATTTGTTAGCATGGTTAGTAAAGACACGTTTCCCTGTTCCCCTGCTTCCTTGTCTAATTCTTTATGAACTAGAATTCACCACAGCACAAGGGCCACACATCTGTTTTATAATGTGTTAATCATAAATTACCATTCTGCCAGAAAAGTGCCATTATTAAAACATTTATACAGTAGATCCATTATAAATTCTAAATAATTTCAATCCAGATTCCGATGTATAAGAATGGGCTGGTAAGTTATTGTTTACTTCACTCTAAAACTATTACCTACTGTGAACCAGATGGAATTGCCTCGCAGGCCAGATTCGGCACACGGGCCATAGTTTGCCCACCCCTGCTATAATCTATACCTTTTTAAGGTAGGCATTCATTGCGTACAATGTCTCTTTATTCTGGGGATCAGTCTCTATCTTACAGAGCACTTGGCACATAAATTAACGACATGGAATGTTAGTTTGACAATGTCCTGGCTAACACTTTAACTATTACCCCAGTGTAGCCTAACAGTATTGTCTGCCAATATTGACAGAATTGTTAGCAAACCTGTTAAACGCAAGGCCATGTTTTACAAGCAATGGCTTGAGTGAGAACTACTTTTGGCGAACTGGCCTTCCAATGTCACTTAAATTTAAAATATAACCATCCAGATCTTGCAATAAAGAATGTCACATTCTCTCTGTGAATATAGGCAATTACTTTAGGTGTTGAAATCTACAGTTTGGATTAATTTAGTCTTGTGGTGTGTGGTGAGCTCCAGTCCACCCAGAGGAGTTGCTGCTTAACCTATGGTT
The DNA here is from genome assembly GCA_016801175.1 of Esox masquinongy. Taxonomy (NCBI): domain Eukaryota; kingdom Metazoa; phylum Chordata; class Actinopteri; order Esociformes; family Esocidae; genus Esox; species Esox masquinongy. Next base: position 4,017 of record JACXGI010000696.1, read on the forward strand.
AACTGTTAACAAAAATAAGTGTTATGCTTGATTTTGGTAAACAGACCTAGTCCCCAGAAATTGTAATTTCATCCTTTTAAAAGGTTGTACAGCTCCATTACCCACCAGAAACTTGATCATGTGGTGACCAGTGCCAAGACTGAAATGCCACCTGCTGGCCACCAAATGGTAAGAGGGAGCTTGCTGTCCTTGGGCCTTCATGTACAATGGGAAAAGAGTGGCTGCCTCAATTCTCTGGGTGAATTCAGCAGGGGTCCTGTACGGAATGGCTCAGCTTGGATGTGGGGTGAAGACAACCTACTCTGTGCCTAGTTGACCAAATTGTAGAAAATTAATTTTATTATTATCCTTATTTATTCATTATTTTATTAGAAGAGTTGTGTACTCTGAATGCTTGATCTATTACGTGTACTGAAAAACGTTTCACTCTCTGTCTCCAACTTATAAGGCCAGTGTCTTGTGTTCAGGGGCAGGGGTGAATGGAATGTCGGCTGAGCAGGGCCTTGGCTCCTTTTAGCAGTAAGAGAAACAGGCTTCTGCCTGTGCCATAAAACCGCCATAAGAAACTGTTCTGTAGGAGGAAGCTCTTGAACTGCAGGGGGTTATCATTACTTACATCCTACAGGTGAACAGAGCTCTATTCCTTATTGGAAAGAGTATAGTTAACTTAAGTCCCCATATAGTAACTGTCCAAATTGTTATTTCTCAGCCTTTGACCGGGTTGTCTAGGCAACCGACATGCTATGATTTTCTGTGCCTCTTGGAGCTATCTGAGTGCAACCTTGCATTTTTAGACTACCTCATAGTGGCGAATATTCCTTATACGTACATTCTACAAATGGTAATTTCGTCATGTGTACTTTTGGAAGAGAATATAAGCTTGAAACTTGAAATGCATAATCAGAACAATCTGTCATGACGTTACTCTGCTAGTCTCTGTACTCATTCTCTGTCAGTGTTGTGACGATTGTTCCCGTGGATCCACTTAATTAAACTTGAAATAATCAACTGTTATACGAACGACTGAGAAGTTTTTTTTTAATAAATCGCGCACATTTTCCATCTTCCACAATGTGGTGACCAATGTCAAGACTGAAACGCCACCTGCTGGCCACCAAATGGTAAGAGGGAGCTTGCTGTCCTTGGGCCTTCATGTACAATGGGAAAAGAATGGCAGCCTCAATTCTCTGGGTGGATTCAGCAGGGGTCCTGAACAGAATGGCTCAGCTTGGATGTGGGGTGAAGACAACCTACTCTGTACCTACTCTGTCATTAGTGGCCGGTATTCACAAGTTGATACAGAATGTACAGTGGATATAAAAAGTCTACATCCCCCTGTTAAAATGCCAGGTTCTTGTGATGTAAAAGAATGAGACAAAGATAAATCATGTCAGAACTTTTTCCACCTTTAATGTGACCTATAACGTGAACAATCCAATTGAAAAACAAACTGAAATATTTGAGGGGGAAAAAGAAAAAAGAAAAAACTCACAATAACCTGGTTGCATAGGTGTGCACACCCTTAAACTAATACTTTGTTGAAGCACCTTTTGATTTTATTACAGCACTCAGTCTTTTTGGGTAGGAGCCTACTAGCATGGCACATCTTGACGTGGCTATATTTGCCCACTCTTCTTTGCAAAAGCGCTCCAAATCTGTCAGATTGCGAGGACATCTCCTGTGCACAGGCCTCTTCAGATCACCCCACAGATGTTCAATTGAATTCAGGTCTGGGCTCTGGCTGGACCATTCCAAAACGTTAATCTTCTTCTGGTGAAGCCATGCTTTTGTGGATTTGGATGTGTGCTTTGGGTCGTTGTCGTGCTGAAAGGTGAACTTCATCTTCAGCTTTCTAACAGACGCCTGAAGGTTTTGTGCCAAAATGGCCTGGTATTTGGAACTGTTCATAATTCCCTACACCCTGACTAAGGCCCCGGTTCCAGCTGAAGAAAAACAGCCCCAAAGCATGATGCTACCACCACCATGCTTCACTGTGGGTATGGTGATCTTTGGGTGATGTGCAGTGTTGTTTTTGTGCCAAACATACCTTTTGGAATTATGGCCAAAAAGTTCAACCTTGGTTTCATCAGACATAACACATTTTCCCATGTGCTTTTGGGGGACTTGATGTTTGTTTTTGCAAACTTCAGCCGGGCTTGGATGTTTTTCTTTGTAAGAAAAGGCTTCCATCTTGCCACCCTACCCCATAGCCCATTCATATGAAGAATACGGGAGATTGTTGTCACATGTAGCACACAGCCAGTACTTGCCAGAAATTCCTGCAATTCCTTTAATGTTGCTGTAGGCCTCTTGGAAGCCTCCCAGACCAGTTTTCTTCTCGTCTTTTCATCAATTTTAGAGGTACGTCCAGTTCTTGGTAACGTCTCTGTTGTGCCATATTTTCTCCACTTGATGATGACTGTATTCACTGTGTTCCATGGTATATCTAAAACTTTGGAAATTCTTTTGTGCCCTTCTCCTGACTGATATCTTTCAACAATGAGATCCCTCTGATGCTTTGGAAGCTCTCTGCGGACCATGGCTTTTGCTCTGAGATGCAACTATGAAAATGTCAGGAAAATCCTACTAGAACAGCTGAACTTTATTTGTGGTTAATCAGAGTCACTTTAAATGATGGCAGGTGTGTAATGACTTCTATTTAACATGAGTTTGAATATAATTGGTTAATTCTGAACACAGCCACATCCCCAGTTATAAGAGGGTGTGCACACTTATGCAACCAGGTTATTGCAAGGTTTTTATTTTTCATTTTTCCCCCTTGAAGATTTCAGCTTGTTTTTCAATTGAATTGTTCACATTATAGGTCACATTAAAAGTGGAAAAAGTTCTGACATTATTTATCTTTGTCTCATTCTTTTACATCACAAAAACCTGGCATTTTAACAGGGGTGTGTTGACTTTTTATATCCACTGTACTTGTACTGTTCAAAGGCTACATCTGTTAGCCATCCTTCATGCATCAGAATTATCTTTATTTCCCAGGTATAATTGTGGTTTTTGGGTAGTGTAAGGAATCTCAAGAAATATAAGTTCAGTCAAACATGTTTTGAAGGAAGACTTGTAAGAAGACAATTATTTCTCAATCTTCCTTAAGGGAAAACCCTTTCATGTTTTTCTGGTAAGCAGGAGGCCGTAAGGAAGTCAGCATCATTTCAGAGTTTGAGAAAAATTTAGTATACCATAAACACTTCTTGTTTTAAAATGGAGCATCTTAGGAATAAAAAAGTGCTCCACTTAGCCCCTGAATGTTGTACTGGTATATTAAATTCTTCATATTTAGCTGTGCTATTGTGAGACCTGTGTTTAAATCATGCTTGTACATTATCCTGGGGTCCGGTGGACAGCATTGCACCATCTGGGTTAGGTCAGCACCATCCGGGTTCGGTCAGCACCACCCGGGTTGGGTCAGCACCATCCGGGTTCGGTCAGCACCATCTGGGTTAGGTCAGCGCCATCCAGTTTGGGGGGTGAATCATCAAACATGGCTGCTTTTCCTCTTCACAGTCTAGTGACTCTTCATGGTTTCCCAGCTGCCTTTGAGATCAATTCAGGTTGTTGGCCTGAAAATTAACTTTTCCAGAACATAGAGATTTCAGTGCACGATAGTCAAGAACGGGGTCACCATTTTTATATGAATTATACATTGACTGTTAATTTATAATCCATTGTAAACATACAGAAATATTAACATATTTAGGCACAAGTTAAGATGGCAGATAATTCTTATTAGAACAATCTAAGCAAACTGGATCATGGTTTGATTGGTTTTACAAACTTTCCCAATATTTCCAGGAACAAAGAAAGATTGGCAGATGTGTGGGTTGGTCCCCATTAACCTGTGGAGTTCCAGACCCTCTCGCGGGGCAAGACGATTGCACTTATGAGAATTGGACGAGTATTAGTCAAGTCAGGTGTGAAGAACTATTGTGTGACAAATGGGAAAAAATTATCACTACAGATAGTACCATTGCTTACCATTAAGAACTCATTGTGTTATTTTATCATGGATATAGGATTGTTTCATCCTGCAATAGCTTTCATAAAAATCATACTAAGGGAATGGGGAGCGATTCTATGGGAAGATTCTACCTTAATGAAAGATTGCACTAAATTAGAATAAATTCCGCTAGACTCTAGTTCCCCCTTCATTTTTACCCTGGTTTTCTCACAATGGTACAGTTCTATGGAGCTACAGTAAATTCTAGCTCTGACATTAGATTTTTTACCTGTAAAGCATGGTGCACAAAAGGTTAAAATAAAAATGGTTCAGGTCATTCATCAATAAACTTCAGGCTGAGAAATAATTACAGCTTCTAAATTCTAAACAGACATTTTACACAAGTCATTCAGCAGATGTTGTAAATAAGAGCAAAATACAATAGAAGTCGGGGTGACTTGCACAAAGGCACAGATAGATATTTCACTTTCACAAAATCCTGGCTTGCACAGTCACTTGCTCAATCACTCATGATTTATCAAAATCATACCAGTCAAAAACCCCTTCCTTAGAGCACCGGTGACTATTCTCAATTCACCAGAAAAGGCCATCTTCAGTTGGCTTTTGGAAGAGGTCTTCTTTTGTCTTCTCTTGTGCAGCAGGCCTCTCTCCATATGTACCATGCTGACACAGATCTTGAAAGTGCTGGTCATTTCCATATAATCCTGGAGGGATTTGAGCACATCCTCCAACTTGAGAGCCAATAAACAGGCCACATCTTTAAACAGAGCCAATAAACAGGCAACATTAACATCTTTGTTACAATATTACATTTACCATACCTGAATTATCCATTAATCTTCATTTCCATACATCAGCTAAAGGTTGCTTGAAAAAAACTCAAAATTGTATTCGTAATTGTCTGAAACCTTGATCTGCTTTTCAATTTCATAGTTCATGTATTATTCTCTCAGCACCTGGAATCTTCTTCATAGTCTGGCGACATGCTCTCTACAACATAACAATAATGATAGTTCATATCTTTCACCACAGTGGCAACCATTGAATTCAACCAGGCAGACTGGACAGGTAACTTGAATAACATGAAAAAAACGAACTGACGATCTATTCACAGATGTGTTGATTTCCTCAACAGGGAAAGCACAGTATATAACCTTCATTTCAAGGGTTTTTTCATGCATTTTCTCTGTTTTGTGACCCAGATATTAATGACAGATTTGCAGGAGACTGTTCAGAGTTGAATTAGGCTCCAATCCTAAAGGGATAGTTCGTCCAAAAATCATATTTCGGTGACAGACCCTTTACTACCAGCTGGTCCTTCAGGCACATAGAGTCCTTTTTTAAAACAATCCATAATTCAGCTTTGTCTCAGTCAGTAATTAGCGCTATTAGCATCATACAAATTTATGAATGGAAACCATGCGTACCTTTATCACAAAGTTGCATTGCAAGAAGAAAACTACTCTAAAACACTCCAAACTAAAACAAGTGATGTTGTTTCCCTCAAAGAACGTGACGATGTTGTATTCTTCGAAATTAAGTTTTAATTTCCAGGATATAATTCTCATTTCAAATAAACAAGTACTTCCTGTGTTTACTGGTCAGTTTTGTTCACAATTGTATCACCCCACGCGTTCGTTTGGAAAGAGTTAGTGTATACACACTAAACAAAATGTAGTATTCGCTAGCTAGAAAGCAAGTTACCTATTTCGTCTTTGATATTCACCTCGGACAGTCACCTCGGCGATGGTGAACACGTTAATCCCCAACTCTTGTGTATTATAACATAGCAATCAGAAGTATTATTTACAATCTGTTTTGTCTCCACGGGTTGAACTGGGTAACTTGATGGAATAGCATTCGCCCTTATTCCTGTAAATGAACAGGGGTCATGATCCCCTGAGCGATCCTAGAGCGTATGTCAATGAAGTGATTGGTTTTGTGATTGGACAAAAAACGTTCTATGGTTTTGACCTTGACCCCATTTCACACTGGTTATTTTGTGACCGTGTTTCTGGGGCTAGCCCTGAAAAGTCGATGGGCCTGTGGTAGGTGGGGGGGGCCGTTGTGATGGTGGGACGTGCTTGGCCTCTATCATAGATATTGTTTTGCATTTTTATTTTATGTTGTGTTGTTCTATGTGGCCATCTTAGTCAGACATCGGCCGTGAGGTTATTCTGGGGGGTGCGTGTAAGGACAGCTTGCACCCCGGCCCGGCGTCATCACGCTCCGCCAGTCAAGAATGACATTCTGATCCCTCATCCAGGAATTGAGTGGCAAAGCCTCTGTGTTTAACAGGGTGAGTCAGTACATATTAAAACCTCTAGTCATACCAACTGCACACATTTTCACCTATCACGATTTGCTGTTTTTTGTGCACATACACTGTTGTAGCATGAGATCAAATCCTACTGCTCTTTCAGCAGAAACACTCCTCTACATTTCCTGTCAAATGAAGCTTGGAAATGTTTGGAAAAAATATCTTTCAACTTTCTTTCTTTAAAACAATTAAAGCAAATTAAGTATAGTCAAGTGACATATAAGTCATCCATGCTAGGCGTAAATCACATAATTTTCTCCCTGCAGCATGAATAACTGGTGCCTTCCATCTGGTCACCACGTTCTGCATTGTTTAATACAAATCACAAATTACCTGCAAATTAGTTGAATGGAAGGCTGTTTTTTTTTTTATGTCACATAGTTATGTCACATAGTTAAGCTAATCTTTACAAAGCTATCGGCAAAGAAGGAAGATGAAGTTAGAGGATTGAAGAGAGAGGAGCAGTTGACAAGGAGTTTCCTGGGGTTAGAGGGAGAAGCTTGAACTTTGTAATAGTGGTTTTAACAGCAGTAAAAAAGTAAGAAATGGTAGTGAAAGGACTATCTGAGAGATGAGAGAATAGAGGAAGAGAGATTAGAGGAGAAAAAACATATATTGTAATGGTGTATGACCATCTTGGTAGAAACCGGATGGGTAGCATTAGAGGAAAGAGACAAAGGATAGAGACAAAGTAGGGATCAGAGACCTGGAGAGACCTGAACATACTTTGTGTTTTATGGAGGTCATAAAATGTTCAATTTAAAAACACTACCAATCTGAAAATCCTTGCAAAACAAAAAGACAGGTGTTCAGACTAATGATGGACATGGATCTTTTGAATCACTGATTCATTGAATTAATGCCTTTATCTAACTACTTAAATCCATCTCCATCCCATGATGAGATCTTATTGTTCACTGTTATAGCACTCATTTTAATGTTTCCAGCATAGAACACATGAAAATAATAATGGTAAAAAATGAAACTTGTTTATGTTTTCCAACAATAAAGAAATAATACAATCTTCAGAAAATAATAGCACAGGCTAATGCAGTAGGTAGCAATGAACATCAGCTATAATTGACTGTGCATGTTTGGTTTCTTTTAAGTTAAGGAACATATACACATTTTCACATCTTAGGCTGCAATGAAAAACAAGTGCTATCAAATCATAACTATTCATACTTGTTTCCTGCAGAGTCTGAGGGATTCTGGGCTTTACCAATGGAACACCATCTGTTTCATAATTGGCTGTAGTTGTAGCTGTAAATGTTGTAGCTGTGGTTGAAGCTGTAACTGTGGTTGTTTTAGCTGTGGTTGACACTGTAACTGTAGTTGTTGTAGCTGTGGTTGACGCTGTAACTGTGGTTATTGTAGCTGTGGTTGACGTTGTAACTGTGGTTGTTGTCGCTGTGGTTGACGTTCTAACTGTGGTTGTTGTATCTGTGGTTGAAGCTGTAACTGTGGTTGTTGTAGTTGTGGTTGTTGTAACTGTGGTTGTTGTAGCTGTGGTTGTTGTAACTGTGGTTGTTGTAGCTGTGGTTGTTGTAGTTGTGGTTGGGGATATGGATGTGATGGAGGCTGTGGTGGTGGCTGGAGCTGAAGGAGGCCTTGCATCATTAGCATCTGCTGTTTCTTGCCCACTTTTCACCTCTTCCAATCTCACAGCTGGGTGTTTGGACCTCAAATGTCTGTGGAGATTAGCTGTTCATCCTCCATGGGTTGATAGTTGGATTTAGCAAATTGTGCACTTGGGAATATTTGAATAGATTTTTGTAAATGTGATCCAAATATTTTTCCTCTGAGACCATTCCCCCATCTTGACATTTTTTTTCATCAACCAGTATGCTTTCGTGCTGTCCACGCTCTGACTGTGTTAATTTACACCTACGTCATACCCAGAAATGTTTGACTATGTTTGACTATCAAAAATATTCACTGAGATACTTTCTTAAGGGAAATAAATTATATTTACGATATTTGTGTGATTTTCTCCTGCACAAAAGTGATTTGCAAATCATCAAATAAAACAAGAAACCAGGAAAGCTTAGTTCAGCCAGCCTGCAATAGAACATGTTGCCACCTCGAGATTCAAACCCGGGTCACTCACGTGAAAGGCTGTATCGTTAAACACTAGACCACAGAGCTATACATTTGCAGGGTGTCAGTATAGCCTCTTGTCCCTATCCTGAACAAATCCTCTTTTGCCACTGGCCGTTTTAATAGTTAATTGGCCATTTGTGAATAACATTGATACAGTTAAACTGACTAAATTTTCTTACTAAGTTTACTTCCACCACAAATAGCGGCTATGTATTGCGTTTGCCACTGGCTGTTTTACCAGCGTCTTAGCCAGTAATAAGCTTTACCGGTATCTACTAACTTACTGGAATAGTCATAAGAATTGAGTAATTGCTAGCGAATCTGCCAAAGCTATTTAATTTCATGGCATAAGAACATTTTTTTTTCTTTCATGGCAAAACAACTTACTTTTTTCTTTCATGCGTGAATGACATTTATACAATAACTATCAATAAAGGCGACGATAACTAACTTTTTCATAACTTTTTCAAGTGAAAATACGAGAGAATCGTGGAATATACCAGAAATAATTAATAAATGTTGTTGCTCTCAATAGGTTCAAGCTTAGGTCTTCCACATGAGAGGCGCTGTCTTTAACCACTATGCCATGGAATTACACGTTTCAGCAGTCGCTAGACTCCATTGAGGATTGTGTTAAACTGACTAGCGTTTCTTATTCAGTTTACCTCCACCACAAATAGTGTCTATGAAGTGTATCGCTTTTGCCACTGGCCGTTTTAACAGCTTATTAGCCAGTAATAGGCTTACTAGTATCTACTAACTTCCTAGGAATAATCATAAGAATTGAGCAATTGCTAGCGAGACTGAAGATGAACTACTCCATGCCAGAAACAGTCGCAATATAACCGTATACAGTTTCAGCCAGCGAAGTTTTCGTCAATACGGAATAATTCACAATGCATACTTTGCTTCGTCTGTGAGGAGATACGAACTCGGGACCTGTAGTTTATATGTCCACTTCTCTAACCACTATGCTATTCAACAAAGGGGCAGCCAGTCAGTCACTCACTCAGTAAGAGACATTCGCTCTTCTTAGCCGGCTCCGCTTACATGGTCTGGCAAAAACAACGAATCGTTCATGATTGACACATCAGTAGTACATACACCCCTAAAACCCATGTAAATATCTCATTTCCAAACACTTCTGCCCAAATTCGCAGAAAGTCTGGTAAATGGAACACTCCATCTAACTTGGCCTTCATTGGCCAAAAAGAACGTTGTGAGAAATATGCATTATAATAAGCACTGGTTTAATTGGATTAGTCTACTGACCAATTGTCACCGTGCACAGTGACGACTATCATCATCGTGCCATGCACTCCCGGTTTCCCGTCCTTACACGAACACATCCCGGACTTGTTGATTGTGTCTTGTCATTAATTACTCGCACCTGTTTCCCCTTGTCTCATTATGTGTTTGTATAAATGTGTCCTCTGCCAGTCCTGTGTTGTCGATCGTTGTTACATGTCCCTGGTGAGTCCGTATGTGTATCGCTGTTATCCGTCAGCGCTTTTGATTTATGTCAGTGTATGTATTCGTATTCGGTGTTCCTTTCATTAAAACGACCTATCGAATGCAAGCGGCCTGCGCCTGGTTCCTGTACATTTCCACCATCGTGACACCAATCAACTCCAACAACACCTTCCCCTAGAAGCCTTGTTCAACCAAGCATGAATCCCTACATTGTAATGTTGATGTGGGATAGCTAAATATACAGTTACTGCATTGACTCAGTTCTTTCTTCAGTAAGACATGTTAATTGTGGGGGGGGGAAATGTGAGGAACGAAAATGGAAAGATTTGGTAATTTACTCAGCAAGGTCACTAAAAGGGCACCATCGAATGGATGTAGTTTCAGGCTCACATGCTCTGTGCACAATAAAACAATTGTAACAGGGATGCAATCTGTCAAATCTGGCCTTCATAAAATAAAATTGTGAGATAATTTTACATCAAAGGAATTGGCTTAATTAGCTTAGTTTACCAACTGATCATCTACCACTTGCTTCCCCTTCTGTGTTGTTCTCCAAAGTGCCAATCTCAATGTTAAGATTGCTGTTTAACAGCTAAGCCAGAGGTGTCAAAACGGTTCAGTGGAGGGCCGAGTGTCTGCAGGTCTTCACTCTCACCTTGCACTTGATTGATTAATTAGGTCGCTAAATGGTTGGTTTCTACCCTCACCTGGTTGTTTAGGTCTGAACTGGGAACCAATTTATAGGAAAAAACAAAAACCTGCAGACACGGCCCTCCGTGGAACCGGTTTGACACCCCTGCTAAGCAGACACTGCCCTGACTGGGGCATAAACAAGCAGTTACAGTAAATGTGTCTATTGGGATAAAATCATGTTTAGTACGTAAGCTAGCTACCAAAGGTACATTTCATTTAGTGTTGTGGCCTGTTAGCTGATTAACTTTAGTATTTTGTGTCTGGTTCAAAAGGATTATTTTTTTTATATTATCAAATGTCAGAAATACCACTAAATTTGGAGCAACGCCTTGCAGTATTTGATTAGCTAAAATCAAAAGACAACAAATACTTTAATCAGTGTGTTCACTCCCTTGGAATGATAAGGACAAGTTTGAATAGTTATTGTGCAAGTCAACAGCAGACTGAGTCAAAATTTACTGAGTCAGATTCACCTTTTGATGGCCACTTTTTCATGACTTTTGTTAGCCTGAAGATAATAGCAGTCTCTTTGAACAGTACTCCACTGTAGAGTTGTTGACACAGTGGAGCTTTGGGGTGTTTCTGGGAAGAATTTAAGATTCGGGTAGACTCTCTTAAGAACTGAAGAATGTTGTTTTCTCAGCTCCTGTAGCTATTTGAGGAAGTGGGTGTGTTTTTGTAGGATGTGAAAAAGACATCCACTCTCCCTGACCTACAACCACCAAGGCTTCAGGTCAGTTTGGAGTCGTTGTCCAGTGGTGGAGTGACCTGGAAGAAATGAAGGTGGACAACAAATGTCAGGCATGAACTTCATCACTAAGACAGTGTTCTTCAATCCTGGAAAGCTTATATGTTGTGTGCACGTTTTCTGTTACCGATCAGCAGCAAAATACTTGGAAAAGGCAATACGAAGTTGACTTACTGCTAACGGATGTCTTCCCTCTTGACATTTCTCAAATAAATATTCAATGATTATAAATACAGCAATAAGGTCAGGCATTTGTTAAACATTCACACAACTTTGTATGGCCTTACAGGACAACAGGACTATGTTAGTCACATAAACACCACCTAACTTTTAGCTGCTAATTAAACAGCTGGACTACTCCAAAAACTATGTCCATCTCCTACATCAAGATGGATGTATTTACTATCCATCTGAAACTATGTGTAAATGTGCACATCAACTTTAAATTAATGTAATTTATATTATGATATACTCTTAATGCTCATACTCCTTAATCTGATTTTCTCATGACTTAGCATATTGCAACTTAATGTATGTTGATTTTTTTTTTGTAATCTGTATATATGTTGTCTACAATTACCAATCGATCAATTCAATGTATTTTTTAAAGCCTTTTTTATATCAGCAGTTGTCACGATTGTAAGAGTACATTTGTAAAAATGGTTGGCTAGGAAGCTCTCACCCATCTGTGCGGTTGGCTGAGAATGCCCTCACCCACTATTCACTGAAGCTGGTTCAGAATGTTTACTGATCCCCTACAGGGTGTCCGGTAAGAACGAGACAAATGGTTCACGGTTAAAGGCTTTTATTCCTCCTCTTCTTGACCACCACACATTAACCACACTCACACTCGTCTTACTTCACCGTAACTGAAAGGTTGTGGACTTGTCTGTGACATTGAATAACTAGTAGTTTCTTAGAGGCACGCACAGCATTCAACAACAGAAACTATATTCCACACCCTTGAGTTCGGTAACTTGCGTCTATTGGCTCACGTAACTGTTCCCAGATGGGTGTACAGGGAGAGTGACTGGTGCGCGCACTTCCCGCGGTTCGGTTGGTGAACAGTTGTTGTCATGGCGACAGTGCCACTCAACTAACAGTGATGTAACGTTGCAGAGACTGGAGGAGAGTTCGGTAGAGGGGAGGGACTACAGGACAGCCTTTTTAACGGCCACCCAAATATTTCCCATGGAAATATTAACCTCTACGAAAAGGCCTCAACTCCACAAGTCACTTGTTACAGGAAACGTCCTGAGCAGGTTATACTATTCTGGCAGGGCAGGGAGTCTGATAATCCGTGCTATTGGACGCACATAGGTTCTGCCACCAAATCGCACCTCAACAGTTCTGATCTTGCCGTCCGATCCAGGGAAAGCTTGTGAAACCTTTCCTACAGGCCACATCGCCCTGGGTAGCTGTGTGTCGACGATCAAGACTCTTGTACTGACTTGAAGGTCTGGTGTGTCGGCCTGCCACTTTGAACGTGCCTGTAAGGCTGGGCCGATAATGGCTGATGAAGCGCTTCCAGAAATGATCTGCTAACAGCTGACTGTGTCGCCATCTGTGTCGGCTGAGCATCTCAGATGCGGGGTAGACAAAACAAAACATTCGGAGTAATAGGGCCTGGGTCGGCAATATCTGATGAGGTATATCCTAGAGGCTTAGAGTTAAGGATCCCCTCAATCTCTATGAGGACTGTCCTCAGAACCTCTTCTGTCGCTGATTGGGACCCCAGTGTTGATTGAAGGCCTTGTTTGAGGGAAGGAGAACTCTCTTTCCCAGCAACCCACAAAGTGGGGAGCACTTGGTGGGTTAAAGGAGAACTGGATCTGCTGACTGGCCAGCTGGTCATGCAGTTCTGTGTTGAGTGCCTCAAAAGCTTCCTCCAGCTCACGCTCTCCTCCTTTGAAGTTAGTGCCTCGATCAGACAGCAATTCAAAAGGCTTTCCTCTTCGAGCCACAAAACGCCTGAGTGCCATCAGGAACAAGTCTGTGTCTATACTGGACTGAAGGTCCAGATGAACCGCTCGGGTGGTCATACACTTGAAGACAATTCCCCATCTCTTCTCGTTGCGGCGTCCAATCTTCATGTATGGCCCAAAACAGTCCATGCCAGTAGAATAGAAGGCAGGTTTGTGTAGTCGGAGCCTAGCGGAGGGGAGATCAGCCATCTTGGGGATCTCTGGGGACCCACTCCATTTCCAACAGGATGTACACTCATGTTGGTGGTGTGGAATGGCTGCCCTGCCACGGATGATCCAGTACTTCCTCCGTATTTCAGCGAACACTCGTTTCGGCCCTGCATGTCGCATTCTCTCATCAAAGTCTTTAATAATCAGCTTTGGGATTGAGTGTTGGGAGTAAAGCACAATGGGGTGCACAATGTCGTCTTTCTAGGCCTGCATTCCGTCAGAGATTACCTTGTAGTGTAATGAGAAATGTCTGTTGATGAAGAGTGGAAGGGTATTCGATGAAGAGGTGCGCCTGGCCTCACCAAGTCTCCAACACACCCTTGGTGATGTTAATCAGTGTCCTGGGTAACATTTGCTTCTCTAAAGATCTGGAACACCGGGTGTGGGCCATCAGCCCCACCTTCCTGAGCTCACCTGGAGAGGTGTGAAACTCTGAGCAAACTGGAGTGTAACTAAATGCATGATATTGTATACATTTATCTGTAGTGTTTGGATATTCCCTGTTCCCCATAAAGAGCAGAATAGGCTGATATGCTTTATTGTACTGTACGGGTTATGGGTCAAACTTCACAAGAACATTGTAGAAATGAATGTCTTTGTCGCATTTCAGACAACAACTGGCAGCAACGCCCTGTCCATTCGATAATTTTGCATTGATTAAGTGGGGCAGTTCCTGTCCTTTGTGTTCATTGTGTTTGCCAAGGTAAAGTTATGCTAATGACTATTTGGGGGAGTGTTTTAGATATGTCTGATTTTAGGATAAATAGCCATGTCTCAAAAGTTATTTGAGTTTGTCCTTGTTAAAGAGACCTCCCAACACGTTGTGTTGTAGTCATATTTGGGAGTTTGTCATCGTTAAAGCGACCTCCCGACACATTGTGTTTTAGTCATATTCAAGCATGTGTAGCATACCTTTGTGCCGTAGTGTCTTAAATACCTATGGTATAATTAGTAGACAGTTAGGCTAGTGGGGAGGACATTGAATCGTATGTAACTATGTTTTGTAATGTAACTTTATTACTTGACTGGAATAAATTGTGTTACTTTGGAAAATAAATTACTATGGCATTCCTCGTTCATCTCCATACTCAAGCGTGTAGGGCTACTGGCAATTACACTCACATAAGTAAGTCTAAGCGACCAGACTTGGGAGTCCCTGAGTCCTGGAATTCTCGAAGCAGTTTGGTTAGGCCCAGGAACATATGACCTTCGAGTCATCACTGAGTCGTTGGGCGTAATTGACTTTCTTTTAGACCTGGGTAGTCACTGGCTGGTAGTCACTGGCTGAAGGGCTCCGTGTGTTGTCACTCTTCAGTGCCGGTGTGGTTACCTCCAAGGGTTTTGGGCCCGGTTTCCCGATAATTTAGCACTTACAATGGTTTAACGATACACATAGCCTTAAGTGGGACTTTGTTACGACAGACTTACGCCTGTTTCCCAAACCACCACGTAAAGGTGTCTGCACACGGGCCGCGTTAGTGGTGAAGGTCTCATAGACTTTCAATTGGAGTAGGGCGATGGGCGGCAAACTGCAAGAAGTTTTGCGAGCGGCACGGTGCTCAATCCTGTGAGCGGTGCCGCTTTCTGTGCACGCTTGCTCGCGGGTCCAGGCCCCCAAACTTGAAATTTGTTGAACTTTTGAGCACCCGCTGCTCATGTCGACCAATGAACAGTGTTCATCTTTCCAACCAATCAAACGCTTATTCATTCACAACACCGATAGGCTATATGATAGGAAAAAAGACGATAAATATATTATTGTCGGATTTGCCGTAGTTATAAAATTTAACTTTGCACTCTGCAGACCTACAGGGATATAAACCAAAAAAATGCAGCATGAATGGACGTTGGTGCAGTTTTGTGCTTATCAGGTGGGTGTTTTAGCCTATATATTATGGACGCAAGAGGAGAGTAGGTTTATAATACCATAGTTTATACAAGTTTGACTGGCTAGCGTCACACATGCACAACTAGTGAAGTTGTTAATTGAATGTCAATCGTTATGTGTAATTTTGTTTTTATATTATAACAATAGCCTATTGCCTAACAATTATAACAAGAATAATATTGCACATGTTTGAGAATTGCAAATAATCTGCTTACCTAGACAATTACATTAGCTACTTATTTAAAATGAACACAGAAAAAAAATACAATTTGCTTGGCTTTCATTTTTATTTAATTTCGAAAAACATACATCTGTATAGTAGGTGAACTTCTAGACGACATACCAAAACGTAACTTCGCCAGAGCTTTGTTGTTACTATGGTAACCAACGCGAATTCAGCCATCGTTGCTGTCATGTGTACCCTCCGCCGCATGGGTGTACACACTGTATGCGGATTTTTCTCGCGGTTCAGTTGTCGCTTACCGCGGCCCGTGTGCAGGCACCTTAAGTCGCTCTTTATAAAGTGCATCGTAAGTGCGACGTTACGGCCGTTTGTGAAGGAATTTGGCCATCTGTGGGGCTTGGAATGGAATTATGCCATGAATACGTTTTGAAATATAGCCTCTTGCATGGAGCTTGCTTACTTATCAGAAGCATTTAATATAGCTTCTAATTGTTTGGAATACAAATGGAACGCAAGAGAAAACTTGCATTCTGGCATGTTTTTCAATGTTCTTCTTAACGAGGTAGAGGCACCAGCACCTATCCATCAAATAATAGTAGCAGTACGATGCGGGGTTTCAGACTCGTGAACGGTTAATTTTGAACACTATTTCTTAATTAGCCTATTTCTTGTTTTACATACGTTTTTGTTTAACCTCAGTTGACCAACTGCATTCAGTTACATTTACATCCAATCACGCACTTATCTAATTTGTCTAAATAAATGTGTCTACATCAAAACTGTTTTGATAAGTTTTATTCGTTCTATTGCCTTGATATTAACAGTTTGTGATCACTCCTCTCATGTTGAGGTGGGCGCTATTTCACAAAAACGGTGAAGTGCCTGTTAAGATCGGTTAAGATGGACTAACGAGTGGTCCGGAGCACTCGTTAATTAACGAGCGATGTTAAGTGCCACTTAAGTAACGATGCTTTCGGGAAACGCACTGAAAATAACGAGGCACTTACGTGCATCTTACGATCATCTTAGTGCTTTGGGAAACCGGGCCCTGATAACTTCTTAAATGGGCTTACGTCAGGGGTGACTGGATCTGGCCCGTGAGTGATAAGGCCACAGAACACTGACTTTTTCAACTCATTCTCCTCCACAGGGACGAATGGTGGCCTCTCCGGCTAATGCTCTGGGGTTTGTTGCAGAAATGGTGGGCCCGGTTCCAACGACTCCTCAATCTCAGTTCCACTAGGGTTTTCCCACGGGTGATGTTGTCCGCTGGGTTGTTTGCAGAGTCCACATAGCGCCATGCCTCGCTGTTAGTAAGGTCCTGTATTTCTGCCACACGTGTGCTGGCAGGAGTCTGACCGGAGCCAGGTCAACACGGTCATAGAGTCTGTCCACAGGGTGACGAAGTGTCAGCTCCATCTGAAGTACCTTGGATAGCTGGGCCCCAGTCAGTGCTGCACACAACTCCAGGCGAGGAATTGATTGCTGCTTTTTCGGGGCCACTCTTGACCTGGCAGTGAGGAAGGCCATCTCTACATGTCAGTGACTCACGTCACATAATGACTTGATTCCACCTGCACTGGTCCATACAGATCCATACAGTATGTTTTGCTGTCACTAAAAACATAAACTGAAGCATAAAGCCAAGTGAAGGAGTAATGCTGTACTGTTAAAATAATTACAGAGGGCACTGTGAAGCAATTTGATGACTTGCAAATGTAAGTTATTGCAAAATAATACTTGAGCAATAAAGATTGATCACTTCCCTATTCATCACATTACATAAATCAAGCATGTTTGGTATCTGCTACAACACTCTGCACAACAGAAGCCACAACTACAAGACTAAACCACAACAGAGGTCAGCTGGTATGATAGTTCTTGAAATGTCTGTTATGTACTTGTTAATAATATTCAGAAGTCATATTTTAACGTCACATAGAGATACACAGAGAGCCCTTCTTATGGACTCTTCTAAAGCATATTTTTAGACTTTTGATTGTTTGTTTTGTGTTTGAGTCTGACGTTGAAAAATTACATTTGTTTTATTATCTAAAATGGGAACCTTTACTATGGCAAACCTAAAAACAGGTAGATATTACCTTACCTATTCATTGAATTAATTATTTTGAAAAGTTCCCATCTCTAAGCCAATTGTTAATTGTAATCCGTTTTTTATGTGTGGATATGTCCATTTTGTATATATTTTATTGTAATATATAGCTGAGCTATGAAAGGGCCCTGAGTCTTGTTTGATTTTTCAGCATAAATAAGTGTATAAAAATGGATTTGTCACTAAAGGTTACATCGCAAAATAAATAAGTATCAAAGACTTCTAAAGTTGTGCCTTGCTTTCAGCAAGCACACCATATATTTTCTTTTAATTAAAAGCACAGCAATCTAAGGTACATCATTTATAGCATCAAGCTGAACACCAGAGACTAGGTTCAAGCTGTATCACCATGGGACTTTTGTATGGAAAGAACTTGACATGACTACCTACATACGCATATAAACTAAAAAAAGAAAAATATATCTATCCATGCTGATCAATCTGAAAAGACTGCTGTTAAAGCGATTTTCATCAAGACTGACTTAGGTGTCCATAAATATAATCAGATTCTATTTCTAGAATTATTCCTACAATTATTCCTCACAGACAGATAGAAATATTCACTCACGCAGACAGCCAGCCTGTTCTTCTACTTAATGTTTTGCCTATAATTTATTTGATCCTTTTATTATTTCATACTATCTCTCTGCCAAAGGTTCACCATGGGGAGAGAATTCCTGCCATTCATCTTTCTCATGCTTTTTCCCATGGCCTTGGTCTGGGCAAACCCCCCAACCCTCAACACCATCAGTGAGCTCAGAACCATTGAATTTGGCCACCGCTTCCCACGTCATGGCCTTCATCAGCTCTATTTCATCGCTCGTGAACTGATTGTAGATGATGACAGTATCATAATACCAACCTTTGTGCCAGACAGGGGAGACTGGGGCTTTGTTTCCTACAGTAACTCAGAAGGGCTGTTTCCACCACTGCAAGATTATAACCGACAGGGTTACTACTCAGTAGGGAGTCTGAATACATCAGCAGAATCCTCACTCCCCACTTATGTCACCCAAAGCTATCGCTACGCCCCAAAGCATCCAGAGGTAAACAGGGACAGAGTAGTGGTCAGAACAAGCTCCAACAGCCAACTGTTAGAGGCGCTTTATATTACACAGCACTATCCACGGAGGGATCAGTATGACCCGCAAAACACCTGGCGCATAAGCCCTTCCCTCTTGAGAGAGATGCATACCTTGTCAGCCAATCGGGTGAATGGCCTGTCTGTGTTCCTGTTCAATAGCAACTATGATGTAAGTTCAAGTTACTTCAACAACTTGTGCTACTACTCTGACCTATCCAGAGACAATAACATAGATCAGGTGGACGATGCATACATAGATCAGGAGGAAGAAACATCAGGCCAAAGGCCTCAGGTGGAAGAAGCATCAGGCCAAAGGCCTCCCACCGAGTACACTGCTGTAAACAAAAGAGTTAACTTGAGTAACAGTGATAACCACATTGAGTGCTATGAAATATTGCTGGAGGTGAAAGCCACGGACCAAGGGTATGCTCGGATCAGATGGTCTAATATCCCTGACAGGTTGCTGGACAAGGGGGTCGAAGTGAACATCTGTAAAGATAATGAAAAGTGTTTCACTTCAAGTATTATAACGAGAAGCTATGGAACCTACGACACCAGTGAATACCTAAACAAAGGCCTGAGCTCCCGTCTACAGTTCATAGAAACCAAGTCTGAAATTATGCGTGGTCCTACCTATGACGACACAGACAGGAAACCTCCAGTTGATATCAATGGCTTCAACGCCAGTTTGCAACTCTACACTAAAGACAGGCTTGCATGTGCTCTCTTATTCATCAAGCCGAACAGTGATTGGATGCAAAAATTCTCTAAATCATGGGTAGGATTGTACTCTGATCACAAAAGTGGCCATACTAATTATAAAGAATATTCATGGGCTAGATCTTTTCAATGTATTCAAAACAATCCACATTATGACATGTGTACACATTGTTTTGGGACTGCCATCAAACCTGGGGCCCAGGTTAGATTCTTTCTGACTGGGGACTATGTATCTTCTACAGTGTCGATGCCATGGGAACGCTAAGTGATTTCTTGCCATTAATTGTAATTGTATTTTGTGTGTGAATAACTTTAGGTTATGACCATGGCCCCATATGTCTGATAGAATGAGTGAGGTAGGCAGCGGTACATAAAAGAGCAGAATAGCCTTGTTTAGCCTATTTTATAGAAGTGAAACCAAGTATGGGTGCTAGCTAGAGTGATGGCTAACAAGGAAGCCCTACAAGTTATTGTTTGGAGTTATTCCTTAGTTACAGTAAGGGGAACGAAAACTATCACCACTCCCAGGTCCAGAAAAAGGCACCCAGAAAACAAGTTGGGAGCTCGCACTGATTTATGGACAATAAAGTGTACCCAGTAAAGGCTGTTGAGACAACTGAGGTAGAAACGAAGAATAAGACAAGTCACAATAGGGAAGGTTTTCCACCACTCAAAGCTTGAACTTAACACTTAACAAAACCACATGACCAATATACAGCTCCGGAAAAAATTAAGAGACCACTGCACCTTTTTCTTTCCTTTCCAAAAAAGTCGAAAAGGAAGGTTTTGAGTGAGGAACAGAAGGGTTAAAATTAAGAGACCACTGCAAATTAAACGCTTCTCTTCCTCACTCAAAACTTTCCTTTTCAACTTTTTTGGAAAGGAAAGAAAAAGGTGCATTGGTCTCTTAATTTTTTCCGGAGCTGTATACTGTACATTGAAAGTAGGAGGCATCTTTGCGTATAGAGCAATAGAAACAACTAGAACTTGAACTAATACAATTATACTGTAAATTGTAGATACAGGAACCTAAATTTACAGTATCATTGTATTAGTTCAAGTTCTACTTGTTTCCATTGCTCCATACGCAAAGATGACTCTTTCTTTCAATGTAAAGTATGCATTGGTTGTCTTCTGGTTTTGTTCAGGGTTAAGTTCAAGCTTTGAGTGGTGGAAAACCTTCCCTATTTTGCTTTTACTTATTCTACACCAGAGGCCATTACACATGATAGGGTACTGTAGTTCCGAATAAATCGGTGCATAGGAACATTTTAATAATCTCAGAGTGGAATTACTTCTCTTAGAGGATATAAGAATGCTCTATCTAGGCAAAAAAGATGTAGAAGACAACAAGGTGTACTAGGGATGTACTTACATGAGTAAATAGAAGAGAAGACAGTATATTGTGATATAATCACACTAATAAAGCTGACATTAAATATATTCTTTTAATATGGAAAAATACACATAATTTAAGACACAATGTGGCATTGTAAAGGACAAATAACAGGAGGACTACTTAAATACCAGCAACAATGAAAGATTAAGAAGATGTTCTCTCTACGATGCCATTTGGGACGGAGTCAGTGGCTTACTTACTCCCATGCTGTCCCAGCGCTCATTCAATGGGAGTGAATTCTCTGGGCTATACTTGGCCCTCTCTCATGGCTTATTAACATTACCAGAGTGAATATAACGCTTGATAGACTTATCTAAGGGCTTGTTTACATTACAACAGAGAACATTTCCAGAGTGTTTGAATTTACAACGGTATGTCAGCACCACGCAGGATTGTGGCTGTCAATTGTGGGAAAATCTATTGATATGCGTGCCCTGCACAGAAACTAGCTACTGTTCCGACACAATTGTCTTCACACTTAGAAACATCTGGAGGGGCCCGATTGAAAATATGGTGCACGCTACCTCAGAAGGTGGCGTCTCAAGCTATCAATATCCGCAAGTTTGTACAACAAAATAATCTAGCGTCTTGGGACTTCTTCGATATGTCTCGGAAAATGTAGCGTAGTGTAAATAAACCTTCGGGGTGGTTGCGGTTGGTTGGTGTCCCTTTGGTCTGGTGCTTGGCAAAGTGTGTGAAATTATTTACTGCCTGGTTGCCCCTTTTCAGGGTTATCTTAGTATGGCGCCACAGTGTCTCCAGACCCCCTTGTCACAGTCCCTAGTTTTGCTGCTATAGTTTTGCGCCAGGGGACTAGAGTTAGTCTGTCCTGTCTCAGTCACAAGCGTTGCATTCGTTTATGTGACTGGGGACACGGTCAGTTTGAATTATATGCTGAGGCATGCTTTTGGATCCAAGGAATGCTCTCTCTAATTTTTCTGGTGTCCTGTAGAACCTTAGGACAGGAGCCCTTGGACCACGCCTCAGTACAACCTGGTCTGAGGCGTGTCCCTGCCCAAAGTCCCCAGGTTGTGTAGCTGATCTGGATGCTACCTAAAGACTCTGGACACAGCACACCTGCACTTACTGACTTGTTGATCATCTGAAAATGTAAAAACAATGATGTAGCCCCAAAGGTCATGTACTGTAGGGAGTTTTTCCTAGCCTCGCTGCATTAATTCTTGTTGTTTTTTGCTCTTTGGGGTTTCAGGTTGGGTAGCTGTAAAAACACTGTGGCAACTGTTGATGTAAAAATGGCTTTATGAAATAAATGTGATTGATTGAATACATCCTTGTTGTCATAGATCAGTTAACAAGATTTATTCAAGCATGCTGAACAAGGAAGAATTTGAGAAATTAACTTTTTAAATCGCCAGAGCACCTACCAGGTGTTGGCCACTTCATGTCTTGTTCCCAGACACTTCAGCCCAAATTCACAGGTCTGGTGGGGCTTTGCTTCAGATGAGGCCTTCGTATTGCTTTTGGATTTACTTTATACAAACTTGGACAGTTAAGACGTTTTTTGATACAGTTCTCTCACAAGTGTCAAAACTGCATGCATAGCAACACAGATGGAGCAACAGTCACCCTCAAAAGTATTGACATACTTCAGAAAAGTTTGCACAAAATAACTGCATAAAAGACAACAGAGGTAATCATATATCGTAATTTTACACCATGTGGAATCATCATTAATTATTCAGGACGTGTGAGAAGAAACGTAAACTAGACAAAGACACTGCCCAACTAAAGGAGAAAATCTGCTCCAGTCATGACAGGCTGCTTGAGGTTTCACTGTAATTATTCAAGTTGTAATTATTAAAAGTTCAATGTATTACATCCAGCTTCAATTATCAGAAATCTCTTCCTGTCCTTATTCAATATAGAGATCATAGGATTGAGCTCTCTGTTTCTGTCTTGCTTAGGCCTATTGTAAATTTGCAAACAATGTACAGATTGGTTTTGCCGACCCTTTTTTTGTCCAAAACATCTTGTACATACCACAGTTAATGTTCCTTGAATTTGTCAGTGCTGTTTATTTACTATGTTTGTGTCTCAGAATTCCTTTGGCAGGTTGGAGTAGTTACTAGAATAAGATCATTTTTTGAAAATTGAATCTCATTTCGGATTTACATAGGGTGTTGATTTTTTTTAAAGTATGCTACTTTACTTGTGGCTCACATTTTTAAAGCAATGCTAGCATAAACTAATCAGTCATGTACTGAGCAGGGAGACCAACCAGGATTTTAAATTATCCATGACATTTGAATTTGGGACTGCCCTTTAGGTTTCCTCACTTTCAAAATCAAGAAGACGAAGTACAACTGTCACAGTATGTGATTAGAAATTATCATGTGCAGCTTTTTATTGTCAACGAGCACTTGTACATATACTGTGAAGTTTTAAACAATTTATATTATTTACATTATAGTGTCCTTAAATGCTGTAATTATTATTTTAACAAGGCAATTTGACAAAAACCTGTCTAACAGAATTCAATAGAAAAACCAGGCATCAGCAGTCAAATAAAATTCATACTGACCAGCTTGTTTCTTTTCACACTCTTAGGCATGCCACATACTATGCCTTGGGCTATGCCAGGTGCATCATGGGAAAAATACTGAATTAAATACATTTTTTTAATTGAGGATATCAACGTATAAGGCCCCATCAAAAAACCTTACATTTGTGTACAGGTTTGTAATTTACAGGTAGGATGAGTGTTAATGCGTATCGTTTAAACACTTCTTTCGCTGTTATCTGTCAGCCGCTTCCAGTGTTGCCAGATGGGAAGGTTTCCTGACCAATTGGGCTATTTTAATGATAGTGCGCATGCAAAAATGGGCTTGGCCAGGTTGATTTACAGATAGGATTGTATAGTAAAAATAGCGTTCGGGCGTCTTTTTTGTGGAGTGCCAGGTGATTGTGCCGTATACTGTCACTACAATCTGGCAATCCTGGCCGCTCCATTCAACCATCAACATAAGGTGAGTTCCAACTCTTAAAAACAACCATAAAAGGTACATTTGTGAGTTTTTACACAGGGTAAAGATAAAGGGGAACTTATTTCACTGAAGTAGTGATGAAATCACCCGCAAATCATGCCAGTCATTACAAAGCATGCAGCTAATTAATTATAAAGAATTAGGAAAATAATTGTTTTCTTTGTTGTTAAATTTAAACTGCCAGCGCATTGTCTAAAAATAAATGGGGAAACAAACTGGCCACCGTACTTCTGCCTTGGCATCTTAAATGGGGGTTCAACAAGTTTCAATTGATCCATCGCTCCGATCATTGTTCCATCCACAATCTACCATGTTCTATCATTGTCCAACTCATGACGAAGACATACTGGCCTGCCAGCTCATTGCACGACGGCACAACGGTTCAGTTATGATGTCAAAATTCAACGAAAACACTGACTATAGCGTGCTTGCATTTCAGTAGTGTAATAATCAAGGACGGCTCATGTACAAGCAACCAGTGATTTATTAATCTCTACGCGTTTCTACGAAATAGTTGGCTGGCAGAAAGCGCATGCAGAATCTGTACAGCGATGCAAAGCACAGGCCTACCGGTCAGCAACGCCTTCGTCGGTGTTGGAAGTCAAAAACATACATATACGTAGATTAAATGAACGCTGCGTAAACGTACGTATGATCAGATTCAATCAGGACTGCGTAGGATCTGCTTTCTGGTGCATTCAAATTCAACAGTAATTTGTGAGTGACCCGACGTTAGTGACGTTTACCGTGAATGTTGTCTCACAGAAGGCAGAACGTTGCCTTTAAAATATGCGTAGCGGAAAAAACGCAGTCAAATCGAATCTGTCTAATGTCTTTAGATATATTACAATTCAATCTTTGTGCAACAGGAACACATTCGTTGATGTATTGATTCATGTACTGTAATTCCTAACCAACGAAAGACAATATGAGCTGCAGATATTTAAATACAATGAAATAAGTTGGACTTTAAAAGACTGAAAGTGTGACAGCAGCAGTTTGCTATTGTTGACTGCAGCGCAGTGTATGGAACTGATGCTTATTATCAGCATAAAGAGATCCATGACCAGTAGACTAGCAGCCTGTGTTCAGTCCCATGGATTTCAATGTTCATTAGGCTCTGGAATGGAAACAATAATAATAAAAAACCTTTTACGACAAAAAATGAATATGAGCATCCAAGTAACCCCACCTTGTTCCAGGCTTTTTTTACCCATCTGGTGCCCAATGAACCCTGGTCCTTCATCCTCCTACATTAAAATATCTCACATCAATTTTGACTTTCATAGAAATGTCTTGTAAGCACATTGACGGTACTATCATCTGCAAAGGCAAACAACTTGGTGGTAGTGGTTACATTTTTTACTCATTAATCCTGGAAACCATGGTGATGAGTGATTGACAGCACACTCTTGTCAGCTTCCATGATTCCCCGCCCTCTTCCCTGACAGACTGAGGAGGAGTCAGAGGATGACAGACAATAGACTCCGTGCTTCAATTAGCAGGGTGACACAACACTGAAACGCCACTGTGGACAACTCTGGTGGGAAAAAAAGAGAGATAAATACATAGCAGAAGAAAACTTTCAAACTGTAAAACATTATTTCAAAGGTGGTGGTACTCACTGTGCTTACTGTAGGGGACCCGCTACACCAGCCCGTCGTACAGGGACAGAGCCTGGACGATGGAAGGGTCTGCTTTGGAACCCTCTTGGAACTCCTGAAGTGTCAGCAGGCCGTCTGCATTCTGAAAAACAAACACATTTTATTATTTAATTTAGATCTGATCTAAATGCCTGAATAATGGCTTGACTGCTATTCAGTTTTAAGACCAGTAGAGGGCACTTTCGGTTAGATCTTGAAGTCTCAGCCACGACTTTCTATTTATTGCACTCTTACACAACCTCATCAGTCAGTGTCGGTCTGGCCCAGATCCGAATTCCTCTTGTGAGACTAACTCTCCACTGGTTTTGATGAGGAGACTCTGACAAAAAGCCTCAGGGCTTAGGTTTGCTAGTGCCTCCTTGAGAAGGGCATTAATAGTTTTCCAACTAAACATTACAGGCCCTCTAAGTGAGCAATTCCAGCCCACAGAGCCCATGTATAGTCTCCTGAAGATGGCTTGAAATCTGTGTGTGTGTATGAGTGTATGTGTGAGTGTGTGCATGTGTGTGATGGATTTACCTTGTCCATCATGGCAAAGATTCGATCCACTCTTTTCTCTGGTGTGTTCTCCTCCTCTGGCAACTCCACTGTGTTCCCCTTTTTTATGATCACATTATTATTTGATTACATTTATAATATGGTAACACAGGCGAGACAAAAGTAAGGACAAAAAAAGCATTTGCCTTTTTAGCACGTGCATGCGGGACACAGGAAGCTCAATGTTAGCGAAGTCCATTAATGAAAGAGCACATTGATGCCATGGCAGAGAGTGAGGCTCCTGCCAAAATAACAGTTAGATTTTTTGGCTGCAGTAGGTCCGGCAAGCCATGTTCACTTTACAGACTGTTGTCTTATTCATACCTGAAAATAATAAATAACAAATAGAGGATAAAGACCAGATTCCAAAATGTGGAGACCTCATTTCCCAAACCATATGCAAAAAAGAGCCTAGGGTATCATGGAAGAAGAGCAACCTACTTGTACTGGGAATTAATTGTAAATAATTTACAGGGTGTAGAGTATAGACAATGTGTAGGCCATGGCTGTGGATCTGACATTTTTTTGGGATCTTTTGTCTGCAAGCCAAAAGATTCAGAGATTCCCAAAGATGTTAAATGTGCAGATCACATCCTCTATGCACTGTGTCATGGAAATTTCAAAACCTTCGCACAGCAGTCAAACCTTCGCACAGCAGTCTACTTTGCTCTAGTACTGGCAGAGAATGACTACTCTCATGAATAGTGCTTGTTTAATAAAGGTCGAGGCTGAATCAATGTCTGCAAAATCATAATGATTACAGTATTCTGCATGACGGCACCAAATACAATATTATAGCATAACTATCCTGCAAAACAAAAACAAACAACTCATTTAACTGTGAATGACAATTCCTCAAGTCTTACTGGTGAAACACACATGCAGGACCATTCCACACCTACCTCTTTGATTCATGTTTAGATTGATGCTTTGTTCATAACGTATTATCATAATAATCAATATTGCCTTGTTTAAGGTTTTCGTCTACAATGTCATGTCAAGCTAGTACTTATTGCCATGACACAAATGGTTTGCTTTGCAGTGCACCTTTCTCAGTGTTTAGGTTAGATAACTAGAAATAGGCTTGCAAATTGATTATGCATAGTCTTAAATGGCGTTCAATAAGTTAAAACATTATTTGAGAAATGATCACTCAGCTACCTAGGTGCCCCACAGAATGCACAGTTGGATGTGATCTGTACATGAGCAGTCGTTTTAAAAAGTCTGATATGCAACAAATGGTTAATCTGATGAGTTGCAATACTTGATGAGAGTGAAATGTTGGACCAAGTCAAGTCCCAGCTGTTAGCAATGGTAGGAAGGATGGATCCCTCCACATTTAAGACATATATGTTTACATATAGGTATACATATAGGTTTGACCATGTATGTATCTAATTTAAAGACTAAGGCAGGGGATTTCATTGAAATCCTGTTATATCCACCATGTAGTGCTCGACATTTCAAAATAATTTCAAATTGCCCACAAAGGGTGACAGGATTGAATATTGACATAAGTCCAGCTCCCTCCCACCCCACCGCCACCCCCCCCAGATTCAGGGTCTTATCCTGGGATGCACAGTTAGCTCTGTCAGGGGTTGACATTAACGTTTTTGGCCACTGGTCCTTTTGAACAAGTGGGACTGGTTTTTTACTTTTCCAACAGCAGAAAATACTAATAATCAAACCCAGGTAAACTCTTTTAACCATTTCGGAACTAATTTTCATACTAATTTCTCCTGTGGTTTTAGGAAAAGGCCACATAACCTAAAGGGGTGCCTAATTTGCATGGGCCCCAAAGCCATCAGCCTTTGTATGTGTATGTATGTAATATAACATGAATAAAAAGCACCATGGTGCCTCAAACCAACATTTTGGTCCACCGGCCACTCTGGCAGGTAGCTAGATGAAAAGAAATGTATTTGATTTCTTACCAGTCAAAATGGGTTTGACACATAAATAACGTAACGCATGAATATGCTGTGTAATACCTCTCAAATAATACATGCATTCCCAATCACTAGATACATGGTATATTGCAAAATCTCCAATATCTGTCGTGACTGAGTCTCTTAACTGAAATACCTGCCACTTTAAGGGCAATAATGTTGCCATGGTAACGGAGTCACTGTGCTTGTCTCTGTTGCAGAATTATCTGTCACTTGCTAGCTTGAGTCATACTAGTCTGCCAGCAGTTGAGGTTTCAACTCTAAAATTGAAATACTACGAAGCTCGTAAACAAAATAATGTCAGAAACTGGGAAACACGAGATTATATCTGATTTAATAAAATATTCTCCCGCGCATGTCTAAAAATCTATATTTCACATCTCTTTCCGGCCACAGCAGTCTGGCTGCCACTGCGTGCGGTTGAATACAATAAAACCCAGCTATTCAACAAATGACACAAATACTTTTATGTGTGTGCAAATCGCAAACTACATACTCATACTACAAAGACGTTTTTGAAAAGGCAATATCGTTAGCTATCTCGTGGCAAAAAATAGACTTTAAGAGATAAACCTAAGCTAAAGCTGAATTCGTTTAGCCCATGCAATCTCTGTAATTGTAGCAAAATAATAATTTATTTCACTTGTCCATTCGCATAAGCGCAGTCTACATTTCCGGCGATTTTTTTTTACTTGTACCGGATAAACACACAAGCGTTAATGTCAAGCCCTGTCTGTTCCCCATGGTACAACATACGATTGGAGAGCTCCCCATAGCGGCAAATAATACAGAAAAAAATTATATTGACATTGTACCCACCGTGTTCCCCTGTACGCAAACACGCAAACACACGTACACACACACAGACACACACACACACAATACCTCAATTACCTGCACGTCATTACATACTGTATCTCTAGAGTTTAACAGTATGTACAGTACATGGGATGAGGTATTATCTAAAACAGAATTACTTAAAAGCAACAACCAGACTTTCCCATTATTAATTACGATGCCCAGTCCCCGTCAACTAAACTAAATTATAAGAATAGATCAAAGCTGAATATTTGATGCCGAGACATTCGAGGGAGGACTTACCACCATCTGGTAAATGGCATCCACAATATTCAGCATCTCATCCCGAGTTATGTAGCCGTCGTTATCCAGGTCGTAAAGCTTGAAGGCCCCTGCATGCCAGGATAGCAGCACATGGACAAAAATGTGTGTGTTTGATAAATTCCTTATTAATAAATGTCTAAAAATGTACATTAGGCAATACTTATTTTGACTATGATTGAAATGTATCAACATGCTAACCAATTAATACAGCAACAACTGCCAGCACTGAATAACATACTGGTGAAGACGTGAGGCAGACAGTAGTGTGTGTGTGTGTGTGTGTGTGTGTGTGTGAGACAGAGCGTCTACACACATGTGTCAGTCAGGTTACTTGTCATACAAAGCGTTTATTCCTGTTGTCCATGCAGTTACAGGTACACAACAGCTGTGACCACATACAGGTGTCTAGACAGACAGATCACTTTGGCCGTGCAGGTAACAGCATGACTAGGTCAAAGTTAAGTCATTGGAAAGCAAAAAAGGAGGAAGGGAGAGGAGACAGAAAGGAAGAAGGGAGTGAAGCAGCGGGATGAGAACTGGTGTGTTTCTGTGCATAAATTCTGTGACTGGGTTTTGTTTCAACCAAGGTTGTAAGTGTAATGGTGATCAGAATGTGTAGTTAAGCTTGCCACAGAGTAATTTTTACAGACGGGGCCACCCAAAAGTATCTTTAGGGTAGCTCAACCGTCTAGCAAGGGGTTTGGTGTGGGTTGGGGTCACGTGTGTCACAAAGCAGGGGGCCAATGTTTTGATCCCGGCGTGCGTGGGGCAGTCAGATAGTGGAGGTACTGGTCCTGGCTAACCTGTGTCATGTTCGGAACAGTAGTGCCTCTCATGCCTCGTTGGGTTTTGCTCAACGTCTGGGGTTGCAGTGTAGTGAGTGACAATAAGTGTTAAGAACGTGCAGTAAGCTTGCTCCCCTTAGCTTAACCTGAAATGCTGCAGATGGGGCCATCCAACTGGTACCTTTAGGTGGCATAACCGGTCGTAACGATATCCGTTAGTGGGGGGGGGGGTTGAGAAGCAGATGCCCCTGGTTTGAGCCCACTGAAGGGCAGTTGGACAGTGGAGGAAGAGTTGCTCTCTAAGCAGCATGACGTCTGAACGCCGCAAGAGTGTGCTGGCCTGCTGAACTAAAACCAAGGTAATTTTTTTCAGGCTTACATCTGAGCTTTTCGTCCAGAGTCCCTCTGGAGGTGACCGACAGGGCCTGAATAAACTCTGCAAACTCAATGCGTCCATCCTGACAAGAAAGACAGAGGGAGACGGAGGGAGAGGGACCATGGGAGAAATTGAGGGAGAAGAGTGTAGGGACATAAGAGTTATTACAAGAGAACAGGGAGAGAATAAACAACAGGGGAAGAGAGATATAGCTTGAAGAAAGAGACAGAGACTGAGAAAAATACAAAGTGAAAGAGCTACAACAAAACAAACAGTTTCTGGAGACAAGTGGAAATGAGGTGACACTCAGTCCAAAACAAACAGTACAGTACTTGAGCGATGACAACAACCTTTGCACTTATACAATGGTACAACGCTATCCAATCCAAGCAGTTTATTAAGAACGTTATGTTCTTTCATACGCTAACACAATAAGGTTGTAAAGTGTTTAACGGTGTCCTGGCTTCTAAGAATAGAAAGTGAACATAAATGCGTTTTGCAGTCAGCCCTAATGGTCACCTTGTTCTCGTCAAACACGTTGAAGACGAAGCTGGCGAACTTGGTGGGGTCACCGCAGGGAAAGAATTGCTTGTAGATCTTCTGGAAGCCTGCTGAATCCAGCTGGCCACTAGGACAGTCCTTAATAAAGCCCTTATACCTGGTGACGACAGGGAGGGATGGAGGGATGAGGAGAGGATGGAGATACCCAGGAAGAGGGGAGGAAGGGGCAAGGAGAGAAAAGAGAAAGTGAGAAATGAATCGGTGAATGGAAAAATTGTTGCGTTCAGTGTGACTGATGAAACTCATTCCTGAAGAAAGTATACCTAGAGTAAACAAAAGTGGAAGACAGATTTCAATCCCTAAATCCAAGATCCTTAAATCCCAGATCCCTATAAATCCAAGATCCCTTAACCCAAGGCATGCTGGCATGATCTGATGAATGTTTTGCCATGTTTTGCTAAGCGACATACACTTATTAGGGACTGGTTTACCTGAAAGGATGCTTTATCAACAAACTTGTATACTAAACTGAAACATTCAAATTTTACACAAAGTAATGTATATAATTTAAAGGAAATAGCTTGGACACATACTATATAATATACTATATTAAAACTGAAGTGAAAAGTACTGTCTTTCTACAAGTCACACTGAGCAGATGCAAAAAAAATACAGTTGCATACAAGTTAGGAAGAGAATGAGAGATGGCAGAAAAGTTACATAAATAGAAATCAGAGAGCGAGAGAAATATATATGTAAAAGGCAAAATGGTCTATTATTCCTCATAAAAAACTGATATCCAAAAACACTATAATAAAGACTATAATAACAATAATTGAAAATATGCAAATATGCAAAACAGTATGCAAATGTGGGCCATATCTGAAAGTGCACAGACGTGACAGGATAATCCACACATGGCAAAAAAAACTTCAACCCTTTCATAACCCCTCCAGTGTTATGCCTGTCATCTAGCTGGTTCTGCCCTGCATAGATTCAGGCTGCTCATGAAATAAACATTAGTGTGATTAACCCTTAGCAGTGCTTCCTCTCCAAGCCATACATGCTTGGCTTTTTTGTGATAAAGAGGTGAGTGAGAGGGTATAGGCTGACACAGCGTAATGTTACTCCAGAAGGCATCTCCTAAGATAATGCACATGCTTATAATGTAGCCAGGGGAATTTATCTGAGCCTGCCCTGACACTGAGACTGACAACTGTTGCCCGCAGTTCAGAAGCATAGGCAGTTAATGTATTTAGTTAAAAAAGCAATCTTGACTCGTTCTTTGAAGGCATGAATGATCTGATTTTTACCATGAATATAATCCATAATAACCATCTTCTAATTAATAATGTTTATTATCCCCAAGTAATACTCCAGTGGAGATATTGTTTGTAAAACATCAAGCCCTTATTAAATTGAGCTTTTCAAATGCTATGAAAGAGAAGGTTCAGTTCCACACAATCCACTGAAACATTGTAATGGTGGCTTTTAAAATCTGTTGTGCTCAGAGTATGCATAATTAACCATTAGCATACCAAATGATCATTATTGTCATTACACCAAGACCAAACATATGTTGTAGTGAAAAATGGCTTTGAGCTCATTAGCTTACAGCCAGTAACAGCCAATGGCTGTTGGACACACTGTGACCTCTACAAAGAAAGAAAGAAATCCTACAGTCAAGGGTAGACATACAAAATTATCATAAACTCAATTGTGTGTGGGAATGGATATTAGCTAATGATACAGAAAATATACAGTGCACATGGCATTTCCAATAATCTAGATAGGTAGACTCACAGCTGGTGGCCCAATAAAGCTTTAACTACAATGTACATTTGTTTGAGTTTGGGAACTTGTCACTTGTGTTTGGCTGTCTTGATTTGCGATACATGGGCTTTGACAAAAAAGAGAGCCACATACTGGACATTGCTGACCGTTTCAGTACTTAAGACTCATCAAAACCTTAAAGCTGTTATTGTGAGTCATCTGGGTCTGGACATAAGCAGCAGGGATTACTAAACGGCAGACGATTACCAGGTGTATAATGTGGTAAGTGTGATTAATAAATCAAGAACTGATCAAAACACCTGGAATTAGAATTTTCCAACAATCAAAGCCTTTTATAAAAAAATAATACATAAAGGCTTTACTATATTCTAAAAAGACTTTGGTGATAGTAATTCCTGTGCAGGTCAGGCATGGGTTCAATCCCCATGGGACAAGTAGAAAAAAGGTATGCTCTAACTATTGTAATCGCTCTGGATAACAGTTTCTGTCAAATTACTGAACATAATTCAGTTACTGTTTGGAGTTTATCTGTGCAAGAAAACAATAAACCAAGTTTAGAAGAAATAGACAAATGACAAACCAAATGAAAAAAGAACGAATTGTTCATCAATGACTGGAGGGTTCACAACAGAAGCCGTAGGCTTGGAGACAATGCATGGAAAGGGCAAGCGTTTTATCTACCTGTCAATGCTCAACCTTGAATGTCTCCCTAAAGCCCAGGTATTGATCAGACTCTCAAATTAATATAAATCCTTTAGGGCAATCCACTGCTAAAACTGCCATGTTCTCTTTTCTCTTTGGCTCAAGGACCTCTTATGAAGAAGAAAGGATAAACATGTCCCCCAATGAATGATGCAGCTTTGCCTGAGTTAAAGTGTGCAGCTAACACATTTCAGTGGATTGGTATAGCCCAAACAGATATATTAACATGTGCCCCGTTACACAGGAAAGGTTTATTGGTTCATTGTTTAGTTTTCATTGGATTAAATAAAAGTAAACATAACCGTTGGGTAGCTTGACAAAACAAAGAAATGCATGTCGATGAAGCCAGCTTCGATGGAAGTTATGCTTCCCCTGATGTCTGGAGCATCTGGCAGTTCAGTGGAGTAAGCCGCGAACATCACCTGATGCTTTGTGGATTCCTGCCTGGTCTTTCTGTGGCCTTGCTGTGATGCAAGGTTAAAGTGAGGAATTGGTATACTGGCACTGAACTTGATCTCTGTAGCCTGGACTTTGTACTCCCCAAGATGTTCACTGGTCAAAAATGCTGTTTAAGGTACAAGTCTGTAAAATTGTGCTGTTAGGCTTTTGTCCATAGATGCCAAGTTCTGTCTTTCGCAGTATTAATAAATGCCAGACCTTATGCTTCCCTGACGCAGAGAGGGAAAGAATGCAGACACTCATCAGAAGCTGTTCCGTAAACCAACGCCATTTGGTTTTCCATTACTTTCCCAGAATGCATCCGAAGCTGTTGCGGGACTAGTACTGTGCTCCCACACAAGGGTGTAGGCACTGAAGTGGATGACGGCAACAGCCACTACTCTGCTGCCTGTTGATGTGTTGTTTACCTGCTTGACACACAGAACTTCCGCTGGCATGTCGCGCTCTGAAACCTCTAGCTCGTCTCTACTCACGTCAGCTAGCTAGCACTGTGAGCGCTGTCCTAATAGAACGCCGCGGGGGAGGACTCTCTTGCAGAACCTACGATGTGGCATGGGGCAATACAAAATCACTTAAAAGTATAGGGAGCAGAAAGGGGATCAGCAGGGGATTGTAGTCGGTGGCGGTCAGGGAAATGTACGCGCATGTGTGTGTGTGTGTGTGTTGTCTCATTTCAATGGCTTCCTGTCACAGTGTGATCTCCGAGCTGCGATACAAATTCGCGTAGGCCTTCTAGTAGCAGAGAGAGACAAATGCATCACAGTCAAAGCCCTGACTGGGGACCGGGGACTGTTGAAGTATAAGCTGTGGGGTGTGCAAGTTTCTCGTGATAACATTTTGCAGCGTTTTCTGTCATTTTCCCGTCTCTCCTTCTTCCTCTAACTGATACTTGTCTTACTCCTTAGAGTCCTTCAGTTACCCATTCTCACCACGGTTCTCAGTGAGCACGTCTTCAGAGCGGGCACTCGGCCTAGTGTCAATAGTTCTCCATCTGTGGTGTGCGCATGGCGCCCCGAGAGGGTAGGCCACGACATTTGGCACATGCAGCAAAGGATTGTAAATACAGAAAGGTTACGAAGCGGGACACTTGGCACATGAGAGAAGGATTTGAAATGCTGAAAGGTTATGAAGCAGGAACAAGTGAAGACATGCTTGCAGGTCTGAGGTAATCCTGTGACAGAAATGTTGTCTATTTCAATGTGACCATGTCTAAATGTAGTTATAGTTACTTCTCATTTTAACAAATGTATCATATCCTACAGCTAACCACTAATGTTTTACTTAAAAAACAGCTTAAATTGTGGTTTCCATCTAAATATAATTGAGGCTGGCAATGAGCCAAATGGGCAGCCAATCAAAAGGCTTCCTGTAATTAAGCTTAAATGGTTAGAAGTTCCAGTTCCTTTCAGCTGAATCGGCACCATACAATGATCAGCTGGGGGGGTTCTTCCCCAAATGGAAGACACTCATTTCATGCTGTATTTAAATGATAATATCTGCAACACATTTTCAACTTACAGAGTTATGTGCCAGTGCACCTCATAACCAATAGGCAAAGCTTACTGTTCACAACCAAACATAAGACTTCCAACCTGAGGCGCTCAAAATCAGGTGTGCATTTTAAACATTAAAATAGACTTGGCTAATATAAATCACGACAAACAGAAGAGATATCCCTCCAAAATGCCTATGCCTACAGTACCAAACGTTCTGATCAACATTGTTCGGATTCCCTCCTCAGATGGGTTACCAAAGATAGCCCATTAACTTTTGAATGGTTAAATTACAGACATTTTCGGGTGTGTGAGTAAAATGTTTCGGGAGACGCAGTGACTGTCCTAAGGGAGACAGCAGTGTGTGGTCACATGGAACATCCTGAGGGAAGGCAGAGCGCTAAGCTTTTTCTATAACTGGACCTGCTTGAAGCATTATTACTGGGGACAGCTCATCTCAGTATTAGCAGTCAAAGTGAACACAGACTGTTGCTATATGCCTTTCTATAACTTGTCAAATGTCGTCTGTCTGGTTGCCTACGTTGAAAACATTTAAAATGCAGGCAGTTTGGTGAGCACGCTTTTTAAATGTTTATTAACTGGGCAAAAAGTGCCATTTTCACTAAGGTTTACATTAGAACGTTGTACTCTCTCGACGTGGTCATAGGTATGATGACGACTGAGGTGATGTAGTCTATGTAGGGTCATTTTATCAACAACCAGTGCTTTATCTCTCAATATCTACAGTACTGTACTGTACTGGCTATACTGCACATTCCTTGAGGAAGAGAATGCTTGCATTTTCTTTACCTGGTGAATCTCCCCACCAAGTGGCAGCTACCCTTCCTGGATTGAAATAAGATTTCAGAAAAGTATACTGAAAAAATACTGGATGAACTATGCATAGGTTTTTGCCGCCTAGGTTTTTCCGGGGACTCCACAAGACCTGAGAGGAACAGCTCAGAGGCATCAACACAGCAGGAAGGCAATGCAGGCATATTGACTATGCAAATACTGTAGCTTTTAAAAGGTAAAAGCTCTTGCATATAAATGCATCATTAATCAGCTAAATATTAGGCTTAGTACCGTGACTAATGAATTAAATGTACACAATGAAAGAACCACATGTCCTCAGATTAGGAAATGTGTATGGGTCTGTGTGAAATAGAAGTATGTGTGTGCCAATGAGTCTACAGGCCATGCTTGATATGGTCCTGTGCTAACAAACCTTATCCTACCTACTAGGCTACAACAATATGGTGGAAGGAAGTGTCATTTAAGTGAGTGAAACACTATGTTTATGGACCGTGCCCATGACAGTAATTGCGGTCGTCGGTGATGTGACGTTTAAATTGTGTGGATGGGGTTCGGCCAAGATTTTACCATCTGTCACGTTAACCTATAAACTCCTTTTCAGATGTCCACAAGTATCATCAATATCAATGTTCATGTAATGGATCATGAGAGCATTCAATTTATACAAGTTTTAACCTAATTGTTTTTGTTGTGTGGGCACCAGTCAATTCTGGGGGGAAAGCCCCCCCCCATACCGCCAGCTACCCATTTCTAAACACCTGCAATGTGTCAAAGCTGCCCGCAATATCAGAACAGAGGACTAGCTCTCCAACTCCAGACACCAGCACGAGGGGGTGCCTGTATTAATGGAGTAATGTCAGGGCTGTGGTACACGGCTTCCAAGGTAGCAGCTTCTCAGGGTTTGTCCCCCTGGCTAAGCCCACGGCCAGGCTTGTCCACTGGGGTTTGGTCTGCAGCTTCCAGTGCCAGCAAAGCCTGAGGCAAGAGAGAGCTGTGACACATGCGTCCACCATTTTGTGCCAGAGTGTAATTTAGCCCATTTGAGGCAGGGTATAATTATGTGACAATGGTACGTTAGCATGAAGGGCCAGGTTTGAAATGTACAAAGGACACCCATTCTCTTACAATGTTACAGGATTTTCCCAACTACCTAATTTTAATGTTTCACACGAATGTGTCCAAATTCAACTGGAGGCATAAGCTACAGTACTTTGAAAGCTGTAAAGCCTCACAAAGCCTTCTATTTCAAGATGTGGTTATGAAAACACAGTGATGCATTTGGTGTCCATGGTAACAAAGGCTGAACGGTAAGGTTGTTGGTAACACTGTAGGAGTTTGCTGAAGGTTTAGTGTTCCTCAAAATATGGTCAGTGCGTAGTATTCACAGAACAGAGTGTCACTGAGTTCTGGTGCCAACTATACTGTCCCCTGAGTCACCCTCTACTGTTGCTGTGTCCTTGAGCAAGGCACTGTACTCTCAGCCTGCTCAAAAGGGGCAGATCTCCGACAGAATGCGCAGTTCTCACAGAGGTACTGCATCGAGGTTGACTCATGTAAACCGGAATAACGCAGAATCTACCATCCCTCCAAGGGGAGGCAACGAGATTCGTCTTAGAAACCTTTCCACTACACGTTTACAGTGCTCCTACCATTGTAAGGGAGTAGAAATCAGCCCATTCAATGGCAAATATAACCTAGAATGTGGAATGCTGGGTTGACTTCTGTCACCTGAGACAATTAGAGAAACTTACCATTGCTGTACCTCTTTTTCTGTGACTGCAGCGAGAAAAGAGAAAAAAGTAGATGGTTAGTAGAGCAAATACTTGACACCAAGATGACACACAAGACAAAGAGGAAGTTCTCACCACTAGCCTGCATCTTAATAATTTAAAGACACAGTAATATGGGTGTAAATGAAATGTAATAAAATGTATGAATAATGAAACCCCTCTTTTGGGTAATTTTTGTACTGTTACAATTAGAGATGCACCTGAACCATTTTGTTCTTGTCAATACTGATTACAAGTGGTTAACTCTGAGTATCTGCCAATACTGAGTATAGATCCAATACTGCCATTTTCAATTTGTTGACATGTGCTATAATTCTCATTATTTTTATTAATATAGTAAACAGACACCAAGTTAAAGACCCCAAATAATAACTTTGCGAAAAACTAAGAAACATATACCATAAATAAATATCATGACCGAATTGTATGCTGTACCATGTTTTATTAACAATTAATATATTTATATTAAAAAATATTTAAAGTTGAACTTATATAATTTTAACATCATATCTTATTAAAATATATTCAAATCCCATGGACACTACAGAGTAGTCATTTCTGGAAATTCTTTAGCAATGTAGATTGGGAAAGAGAATGCGTATTGCTAAATAACAGTGAAAACTAGGGATGTGACACTTTCTCCTTAACATTTAAACAGGCACTGTCTCATCAGTTTGACATTAAAATCATATAATTCCATGTGAGTTGGCATGTGTAGCTTGTTGTCTTCCAGACACATTGTGATCAAAGTAGCACCAGATGAAACCTGGAGGACCTGCCTGCATTTGATCCAGATGCAAATGTAGACAGAACAGAATGGGTGCTTTAAGTGTTTTTAGGATATAAGAAATCAAACAAGAAGACAGGCATCAAAACAAAGCACAGAGACGACAAAAAAGAAATGAGACAATTACAGATAAGTTGTTGCTTAGGTGGTGGTGAGTCTTCGTAGACCCTCTGAGAACCCCTAACATAATCACCTGGGCTTCTGGATTCATTGGAATCTCAAGGAACTCAGAGGGGATTCCAGAGATTCTAGACGAGAAACTGCCCTCGGAGGCTTGTCACTTGTCGAGCATGAGAGAGGTGTCAGTGAATATGTCACAGTGCTTAGCCTTGGAGTAGTGTAATCTATGTAAGATCATAAATTGAATAAGACAGGGTCAGAGTTGATTGAGCAGGTATGAAGGACTCCTTTGAAATACTCCTGCTTGATGTTTGGGCATATTTCAAAGCAACTATCGAACATAGAAGGTAGAGCAGTTTCAAATGCAATGGGGAATTTACTAATCTGCGGATATCTAAAGACCTTAATATCTAGGGAGATTATCATTCTCCCTAAGTTAATCAAAAGGGGCAAACGATATCTCTCTCCAGCCATCAAAAGCTTTGTGTAGTGTTTCTACATTGTAACTGACAAGGTGCAACACATCGTAGCATGCTACATCAAAGCCAAATCAGACCAAATCAAAGCCCGAGCTCTTGGTTCTCACATGCCAGGGGAAATAATATAGGCTACAATTATTTATTTTTACCACTCAAATTATTATAACACCCTAAAAAACACGAATTAGACAAAAACCATGAATACTAATGCCACAGCAGATGCAACACAACATGTACAGAGTAGCAGCGGTGCCTGGAGAAGAGGCTTTACTCTAATTTAGCTTCCAAAAGGCCTGCCGGGCATATTTCAAACCGATATTTCCATCTCTGTCCGTGAAACCGCTCGCATGAAACTGCTCAAATTGGCCATCTGCTCCCGAGACTACACTTACCACATCAAGCTACCTCCAAACTGTTAACTGCCAATTAAACGGCTACACAATACTGCGCCCAAATCCATGCTCATCTCATCTTGATAGACACACATACCATCTTGATTAAATACTACATCTTTAAGTTGTTGTTGTGTACTCTGTTCTTATTATCTACCACAGCACTGGTAGTTGCCCCAGTGCCTATTACAACCAGTTTTGTCCAGCAGTGAACCACAGTAATAATTTCATTACTTTTTACAGTAGTTTGCTGGTGCTGTAGTTGAACTTTTTTCTTACGTTTTTTTGCTTCTTTGCCCTGTAGCGGTCTAACAGTTGGACCTACACACTACTTCATTAACTGAATGGAAATAAATCAGACCGTCTGAATTCTTTAATCATTGTGTTTGTGTTTAATAGGCTAAATTACATATTCTCTGTCCTTGCGATTTGCAGTCGATGACATTTTTGATGACATTTCAGCTGTGATGTAATTGATAGCTTGGTGAACTATTTTCAAAGCAACTTCAGTAATACTGATTACAATGAACCTTGACAGCGGGGGTAGAGTTGTGCCACACAGGTAGGAGTTGAACCGTGACTCTTCGACAACCTTAACGACAGAGAGGAACAACCACTCCGTGCTGTTGTAACTCCAGACGAGGTGGGAGGGAACCACTCTCCCCTGTCAGTGTATCCCAAAATTGTGGCGGGGCTTTAGCGTGAAGCGCGTTGGTCATCTCATGCCTCGATCCGACAGACTTGACAGCACTACTGCAGTTCTCTTGTTGTTTTAAAACGTTTTTATCTCACAGCGTTGCGCTGCAGAGGCAGTTTCAGTGCGTTCTGTATGGCGCGTAATTTCTAATACAACCAACATGTGCAATTGCACAGTTGTACATCGTCTTTTCATAGCATTTTGCATAGCTGTTCCAAATGGTATGCAAAGACGCAGTCAGTCCGGTAGACGTATGTCAGACCCGCTTCCTGGTCAATCCCTGAAATACTGCCACCTCAGGATTTACTGCCTCTCTCAAGGCGGCGGGTTGCAGAGACTCTGCGGAGATGACCTGTCACTCGGCCATTGGGTTTGCTAACTACAGTATGACCCTGTAGGGAAGGCCATGCGAACCACTCATATTAAAGGCGACCGGTTTTCCCCGCGGACAGACAGGAATTGGATTCCTTCCGCGCACACACACACGCATGCACGCGCGCACGCCCACACAGACAGCCTGCGACTTTAACTGGGGTAGCGGTCAAAGTAGCGTAGTCATTAACAGAGTCAGTGGAGTACATCCGTGCAAACAGGGAGTTGTAGAGGGAGTGAGTTGTAGAGGAGGGAGTGAGATATAGAGGAGGGAGTGAGTTGTAGAGGGACGGAGTTGAAGAGGGAGTGAGTTGTAGAGGAGGGAGTGAGTGGGAGAGGATTAAGTGATTTGGAGAGGAGGGAGTGAGTTGTAGAGGAGGGTGTGAGTTGAAGAGGGAGTGAGTTTTAGAGGGAGTGAGTTGAAGAGGGAGTGAGTTGTAGAGGAGGGTGTGAGTTGAAGAGGGAGTGAGTTTTAGAGGGAGTGAGTTGAAGAGGGAGAGTTGTAGAGGAGGGTGTGAGTTGGAGAGGATTAAGTGATTTGGAGAGGAGGGAGTGAGTTGTAGAGGAGGGTGTGAGTTGAAGAGGGAGTGAGTTGAAGAGGGAGTGAGTTTTAGAGGGAGTGAGTTGAAGAGGGAGTGAGTTGTAGAGGAGGGTGTGAGTTGGAGAGGATTAAGTGATTTGGAGAGGAGGGAGTGAGTTGTAGAGGAGGGTGTGAGTTGAAGAGGGAGTGAGTTTTAGAGGGAGTGAGTTGAAGAGGGAGTGAGTTGTAGAGGAGGGTGTGAATTGGAGAGGTAAGTGATTTGGAGAGGAGAGAGTGAGTTGTAGAGGAGTGAGAAATGTGTGGAGGAAAGGAGTAATAATGGAGCTAGAAGGAAAGTGACAAGGCAGGCCAGTTGAAGGGAGTGGAAAAACAGTAAAAAATAAATAGTTACAAAAACAATGCCAACTAAGCTTTGTCCTCATGAAGAGGATATTAATTAAAAGTTTTATATTTGCTGTGACAACCAGCCCGTGTGTTTTTTCTCTATCGCAGCAAAGCATTCAAAAGAAAAAAAAGGGAAAAAAGGCGGTTGACTTGACACTGTGTCCATTAAGCCATTTTCACAAATGAGTGAGCATACTCTTGCCCTATATATAAAAGTCAGTGCTCAAACACACAATGTGAATTATATAAGTAATGGAAGGGTCTTCAACCTTGTTTTGTACAGGGACGACCACTCTAGCCATTAGTCAATCCAGGAACCCCATCAGCAAAGGGGAAAAAAGACAGTTGACATGATGCCGTCTCCATTAAGCCATTTTCACAAATGAGTGACCATATACTCTTGCCCTATATATATATAAGTCAGTGCTCAAACACATAATGTGAATCATATAGGTAATGGAATCCAAGGGTCTTTAACCTTTTCTTGTACAGGGACTACCACCCAAGTCATTATTCAATCCAGGGACCCCATCAGCATTGTTTCGAGTCCGACAGGAGGCTAGTATGAAAATGTACGTGATCACTTGTACTGTAAGTGGATCTAGATGAGAGCATTAGCTCTTATAAATATATCAGCTCTTATTAATATTTTTATATTAATAAGAGCTGATTATTATATTAACTACTGAAAACTCAAATCACTCTATTTTAAGACAATATCATATTTGTACTTTTATATATTTGTACTTAATGTTATAGCAATTTGTCACATGTTAAAATCTACTTTTTCACAGATATTGTTTATAATATTATATTAGCAGTTTTTAACCTTTTTACAAAAACATTTTCTTTCCCTCCCCACAACAAACAATAACTCTGAACAAACCTGCCTTTCCTGTTTATTTGGCATTTGCAGTCATATTTTAATCTCAGAAACACAAACCCATTTCCTCTCACCCCTCTGTGCCATTCAGGAACGGTTATTTCAGTACATTTCTCTCTCTCTCTCAGGTCCAGAAAAAATTAAGAGACCACTGCATCTTTTTCATTCCTTACCAAAAAAGATGAAAAGGAAAGTTTTGAGTGAGGAACAGAAGGGTTAAAATTAAGAGACCACTGCAAATTGAACGCTTCCCTTCCTCACTCAAAACTTTCCTTTTCAACTTTTTTTGGAAAGGAAAGAAAAAGGTGCAGTGGTCTTTTAATAAACAAGAAATAAGGCTGGTATATTCTGACCCATCAGACCTGCACTCTTATTAGAATGGTAGTAATGCAGTGTACTGGAGTGGAGAGAATATACAGTCTTACTCTTATTTAGTCCAATCTATATTTAATCAGTTTAGAGTGAAGACGAATTAAGGAAACAACATGAATAATGTGCCATATATTAACAGTGTCCCCTCGGAAGATATTGATATTTATTTATTCTTGACAGATTTTTCTAACTTTGCCACTAATATTAGGCTGAACGTGGTAAATGCCAGTGTAAAGCACTTAGACACTTGTTCTTTGGTTAAATTACAGATGGTGATGCCTACTTTGCAATTACGGCCTCAGGTGTCTTCCCTACGCTAAGTTAACACTTGCTGAGACACATATATCTCAAATGTTACCACCATCAACACAGATCCCTCGATAATCTGTAATTATTCCTCATGTCTGCATGTGTCGATTCAGTGCACGGCGTCACAATCATTCCAAGCAATGCTGCGCTATCATGTGTTTCCGCATGGGGAAACTCTGCCATTACAAATGACAGTGAATACTGTGAGCTTGGCCTGAGGATGACCACGACATGGCACTGTTAGGCTCTCTGCTCATCTTTCTAAGGCAGAGGGGGGCAAAAGGAGACATCACAGTGGCGCTGTGGACCAATTACGTGATTTGCAGTAAAGTTAGTGTACATATAGGACAATAGTTGTGTGTGGATGTGGTGGCACCCTCTCCATAGACCTTCGACAAAGTTCTGTTGACAGCAAGGACAGACTACTGATTAAATCAAATTCCTCAGTAAAGACCCCGACACGTG
This sequence comes from Esox masquinongy, assembly GCA_016801175.1. Taxonomy (NCBI): domain Eukaryota; kingdom Metazoa; phylum Chordata; class Actinopteri; order Esociformes; family Esocidae; genus Esox; species Esox masquinongy. The sequence continues at coordinate 47,710 of JACXGI010000696.1, forward strand.
TTTAAAACTCAGGCGAGACACCAAAGAAGAACTACAGCCAACGGTGGATCCGGAACTGTGGAGCATGAACTTCATTGCCGGCTTGAAACAGTGGAGAAGTCAACGCTAAGCTCAACAAAGGCAATCTGTGAGCATGCTGCTCAACACAAAATAGACACATCAGGAGATGCAAGTATCGTTCAGAACACGCTCAAGATAAGTTCTTTGTTGAGCTCAAGGAATGCTTTATGTTTTGGTCAAATTGTTGAAAGAGAAATAATGACTTCCCCCAAAACAGAAACCAAGGGAAGACCCTGTCATTAGACACTATAACTTAAATGTGACCTGCAACATGATGATCCATGCCACTGAAATGCAAGAGGTTTCAATTGAGGGGCATATCCTAAAATTAGAGAGCTCTCCATACTGCCTGTTTTCTACTTAGATGTACGGGTGGAGGAAAAACATCCAACTTAATTTAATCAAATCAACACAACTAACTTGACAAAATGGTCATTTTTGTGGACTAATTGAGGCAATTCATCTCCATGGAGACCAGAGAACTGGAGCATATCAGTAGAAACAAAAGGCATCGCTGAAGAGGAAAACAAATATTGTTCTGTATGTGAGTGAATGCATAACATAACGTATGACTAAAAATTATATAGAGTTATAATGAACTGGCTGTTTCAGGCCCTGAATGCTGATTGGCTGAAATCCATGTGATAGAAAATGAAAAAATTGTTGCTATTTGTAGTAGCACTGGTAACTGGTTCATAAAGCAATACGGTACCTCAGTGTTCTACTGTATTACAAATAGTATACTGTATATAACTCTGCATTGTGTCACTCCTGCGAAGGGCTCTAAGCTGTAGAATTTAGGCCACATACCACATCCCCCTGTGCCTTACTGCTTTAGCCTACCGTTGGTAACGACGGCGAGACGCGATGCTGTCATTAAGACAACACCCCTTGGTCAGGATGTAAGTCAGGCTCTGTGCCAGGTAGTCCCATCGATCTGCGGCTGGGAAAGGCTTAGGTTAAATGTAGATACTATAGGCAGTAGGAGGTGGAGGAGGAGGTTAGCGGAATTGACATAAGCTAAGGGGGAGGTAAAGGGGAACAAAAAGGAGAAAGAGAGGCTTTAAAAATATAAAACACCAAGACTGCGAGTGAGTCACTCCAGGCGAAGGGCAGAGAGATAACAAGCAATAAGGAGAGACACCAGACAAGAGAGGTGGGAGGGAGTGGAAGAAAAAAGGCAGACAGAGGGCGAGTGAGGAGGGAAGAGAGACGGAGGAGATGGATGGAGAAGAGTGGAGAATGAGATGGACAAAAGGGGAGGAAAGGAACAAGAACTAGCACGCAGTGACACTGAGAGGTGGGCGATTGGAGCCGGGGCTTTTTTTGAGTGTGTGAACGTGTTCATTGCATTGGTACAGTGATGATGGACTGAAGCAGCGTGATCCTTTGAGCTGGTGTGTCTGACTGTACGTGTGCAGTATAGAGACGGAGAGTTTTGTGTGGGTGGGTGTGTTGATGGCTTCAGGGGAGGCTGGCCCTCAGAGCTATGCCAATGAGATCCTAATTATACCATACCATTTCTCGAGGAAAAACAATTACAGGGTAAAAGAAACCAGCAGAAACCACGAGGGAACATGGCTTCACAAACCAGCTTGCATTAGCTGACAACAGCAGGATAAGACATAAAAAAGGGCTTCAAAAATACACAACAAAATACGTGATGGACCTTGATTTCAACCAGCCAGCCTACTCCATTTGCCAACTGTGAAGCCTCTCATGCCACCCCGCTAGCATATCATGTCTTATGGTGTAATTGATTTCAATTAAAGATTTTTGGCGAACAAAAGCAGTTCCCCTTTACATTACTGCACTTCTCTTTTATTTACCAGTATGAATACACTTTTGGCCACATATTTAGGGCATATCTTTAGGGCACATACATAGGGCATATCTTTAATGCATATCTTTAGGGCACATATTTAGGGCATATCTTTAGGGCACATACATAGGGCATATCTTTAATGCATATCTTTAGGGCACATATTTAGGGCATATCTTTAGGGCACATATTTAGGGCATATCTTTAGGGCAAACATTTAGGGCATATCTTTAGGACAAACATTTAGGGCATATCTTGAGGGCACACATTTAGGGCACATCTTTAGGGCATATCTTTAGGGCACATATTCAGGGCACATATTTAGGGCACATCTTTAGGGCACATATTGAGTCTTCCGAGGATACGAGTGTCATCATACCACCACGCATTCCGATTAGCGTTGAAACGTTTCGACTGTGGTGAAGGTTGACGGCTGAGGCTGTATGTGAGGCTAAATGAAAGTGATCTCCCTGTGATGACGTGTCATTCAGAAACAAAGACTGATGTCACAACTCCACCCTCTCGCCGGCAGCGCTTCACGTGGCCACACACCCCCATGATTAGGACACGCTCCGTGGGCCCCAGTGAGAGAGCAGGAAATTAGCTCCTGTGACAAGCCTGCTTCCCCTCTCAATGGGGTACGTTTTTTCCCCCCATCATCACACACACACTTTTGTACACACACACCGCCTCACCACGGGGGACGTCACTTGCCATCACACTCAAACATAGGAACATAATCTTCTGCTTATTTCCGTGATATTTGCTCTGAATTCTAATTAGCTAACAAACTATGAAGGCTGAGCGGGGAAGCTTAATGGCAAATGGTATCAGCAAGAAAGACAGATCTGTAGTTGCCTACTAACAAAACGTAAACTCCAAATTGCTCACAATGGCAACATAGGCAATATTGGCTTAAAAAGCAATTTTCCTGACAATAATAAATGAAGTAACATGCTAACTGCTGATATTAGCATCTTGTGGTGAAACTGTGCGCATACATCATAAAAGTAGTGGGTTTTCTCAACTTAAGTCATACATTGTTTATCCTTTTCTTTTCCCGATTTCTCAGTTTTTCTCCCTCCTCATATCAAACTGTATCAACGGTCCTGCCTCACTGCAGCAACTCTCAATGGATTTGGGAGAGTTGAAGATCGCTGCAAATCTTCTTCCTAGTCATCTGTGCAAAGTCACTCTTCTTTTATTTTACTTTGCTTGTTCAAACAAGAAGACTTTTGGGTCACAACGTGTGACTCACCTGACAATCTCAGTTAGCACTGCAGGCTCCGGGCTGCCTAAAAGTGTTGCTAGAGCATGATGACCAGCAAATCCCTGGTGACAATGCCTTCCCACTCTCTGGGCGATGCTGACCAATTTGCACTTGTCAACCAGCAGCACATTAAAAGCTTCATACCTGTAGATTTTGGTGGTCAGCTTGGTGTTACAAAAGAGCTGTTTAAATTGCTGTGTAACCCTGGTGTATGTTTTAGGAAAAACTACATTCCAAACATCTCTATGAGTGTGCATGACCAGAGAGACAGGTACACAGCGGCTTTAAACTCTATCCACAAGTGTGCTTCACCACACCGTGGGGTTGTTCCTTGACGTCTGGTCCAACATTTGACCCCTCTAAAGGTCAGGAGTATCTGCAAGTGTGGTGGTTTGTGATAAATTAGCCACATGCTGTCGGTGAACACCTCCCCCTCATGACACCATGTAGACTTCTACATTGCTTGTAAAGAGGACAGATATAGCCATGTATTTATTTCTTTACTTAATCACATTTGAGTCTGCTCTGATGATTCAGTGCAGCATATTATTCGTCTAGCATTGCATGGTGTTATTACCTTTATCAGAAGTATTACAGGAAGGGATAAGAGGATTTGGGGTGACTACAGAGCCTTAACGTGTATTAGCACTCCTGAGGGACAACGGGGGGGGTGGGCGGGGATTCATTCAATCTGAGAGGAAGACCTACTACAATGGTTGCTATGTCTCTTTCCCAACCACCATTATTGAATGGCTATTACTTTCCTGCATTCCAAATTTCAATACCCATTTACAAGTGTAAGAAACAAAGATACTGTGAAAATATTCTGTGATATTCTGTGATGTGAGTCTTTTCAGATTTGCTAGTTAACATTCTAATGTCCAAATGTGAAGTATGATAGGAGTAGGTGAAAATGTTAGAAAAAAAGTCACATAAGTGTCGCCAGACATAGGCTTGCCAAAAGATGTGTGTTTATGTAATTTTGGGCACACAAAGCTATATTCACCTCTCCTGTATGCTTGGTTTTTGCACACAATGAATAATTACCTAATGATTGCACCTGTCTCTCAACAGTATGCCGATACCCTATTTTTAACCAGAAAAAAGCAGCCAACAGGTATGTCATGCCACTTCACCTAAGGACATATTTATTGGAGAATGCTAGATTCATGTAGACATGCTCTTCCATAGCAACAGATTCAATACAGTAAATGTTAATCAGATAAAGGGGTGTGCCAACAAAGACAGATCAGTACAGTAGATGTTGGAGATGGGCCAAGAAAGTATAGAAACTAAGTGTTGAAAGAAGCTTAAAATAAAAGGTAAATGTTACATTTATTGTTGGAAAAGGGAAAATAGGTGTGATGGAAAGAATAAAAATACAAAAATACAGGAAAAGACCATAACCAAGACACCTAAAAGAATTGTACTTACAGTAGGTTTTCCTAGTTAGCTCCTCCACCACCTCAGGCTTGAGTTTGCTGTTGGACTTCCCCATTGCTCAAGCATATGTTTTTAAGCCGATCTCCGCGTGCCTCAATAGACTCCCGGGGCAGCCGCCTTCACTCCCATTTAAAAAGAAAGAAGAACACAAGGAAATAAAACACGTTTTTAAAGTCCAGGGCAACAGCTCTTCGGTTGGTAGAGAGACAACTGAGGGGAGGTCTGGAAAAAGGCAAAGAGGAAGGCAAGAAATGTGCTAAAAGAGCAGCGGCAGGGCTCGTCTCTCCTCGTGGCGTAGCAGGGTGAGCCTGTGGAGAGGACTGTAGCCTGTAATCCACTCAGCCGTGTCCCTCCTGCGTTCTGCAATCCTGCCTCGCTGCTGCTGGAACTCCCTACTGGGAGCAGGGGAGGGGGTGGGTGGGAGGTGTGGAGTCTGCGAAGCGTCAAGGCCCAGAGAAACTCACACCCGCCCTGGGGACTCGCGCCGGTCTGGCTGGGTCCGAGCCGAGGGACAAAGCTTGTTTCAGAAAGACGCTGGGAGCTCAGTGGTTGTCTGCCTTCACTGGAACAGGGCGGGTGGGTGTGTTTACTGTGTGCATGCGTGGCCAGTCGGTGATGTGTTGATACTGTTGTCCTTGGCAACCGGAGCCCATCCTCCGGCTCTCTCTCACTCTCTCCCTGTCTTTACCGATATAAATATTCTCTGCTCAAATAAGAAAAATGGCCTGCCTGTATTTTTCTGCACTAAAAGCAGGGTTTTTCTGTAGCTCCCATCATTTCTCTCTGATCGAATCCCATTAACAGTAGCCCTCAGTGTGCTCTCAGATTACAAGCAATTGGCAAAAGAGCGGTGGCCACTTTACAGTATGTACATGTAAGCTAAGCGTGATGGATGAAACATGCAGTGCTGTGAGCAGTATTTCTGAGAAAATTAGTCTGAATTTCTTGGCACATTATACCTATGGATGGGAAATGGGCCAGAGCAGCTTTCTTTTTGTTTATTTCACTGCTGATTGACTTTCCTATGGTAGAGTCGATGGTCCAATTCACTGCTGACACAAGGATGAAGTAGGAGAGCACTTATTCATAAGTCTGGTTTGCAGATTGGGTGCTTTCTTTCAAGAGGCTGCATTTTAATGTGACAATATTCTGACCCCCCCGCCAGTACACTTCTACACAAATAAGCTACAAACTAGACATTTTTCTGGGATGACAGTAGACGTAAGCTATAAGATATATCCTACCTTTGAATGTAGGTCACAGACAGAATAATCTCTTGTGGACAGAGACTCTGTAAACGGTATTATAGATCTGTCATGGTGAAAACGGGATACACGGGATCCGCAGCGTTATTTCCGGTTCCTCACTGATTAGTTGGACTTTGCCGGTGTTAGCATCTGTAGAGTTTTGGAAGGGGAAGGGTTATTTGGCCCATGATTAACCCATTATCGTTTCCTATAACATGTAAGTATCCAGCATTTGATTGCGGATTGGGCAAAAGACGTAGATTTTAGGTAAACCAACATTATTCATAGAACATTTATGTAAAAGAGTTAAAAAAAGATTTCTACTGAGGTAATACCTTACTGTAAACCTTATATGCTGCTGGCTCAGTTTATTTTGAGGGGGCATAGGGCCAGTTTAAATTTGACTAACGAATCTTAGCACAACTGGATTTGCTTTAAACCACCCGGTTAATATCTATATATCTAAGTCTACCTTTCTAACCCAACAGAAAGCCAACTGGTTATTGCTACAGATGCTATTCTTATAATTGGGGAAAAGCTTATTGTTTCAGAACTGAATTGACTGAGCATTCAGTGAACTGCTCTGACCTGACTTCTAGCACGCAACACAGTGCAATGGTCACAGACCCTCTGCAATGGTCTCAGACACTCTTCAGTGGTCTCCAACCAGCTTAAATCCTGTTTTTAGGGGAAATTGACTGAGAGCCTGTGATGCTACTTCCACTTCCGGACAATTACAAAGTGACACTCGATCGTAACTCCTGCATATTCACTGGATTGGTTGAACAGGGCGGAAGAGCTCCTCCCACAACAGTTTTTTCTCTGGTTCAGACAAGTATGTGGGGATTCTAGTTTCAGGCGTTTCTTTAAAGCCTGCTCTGTTAACGTACTGAGCCATTTGCTACAGGGTGGCCTCGACATACTAATCCACAAATGGCCAAATGATCTGGTTCACGTGGTCGTTAGGGTCAATTAGTTAATCCAGCCGGCCAGGAGAAAGATCGTGGCACCACTAAGGCCCTCCTGTTAACCCCTTACCACAATATGATACTTAAAGGGATAGTTAATTCCGCTCAACAACACTCCCTCACAGCAGCAACATTTTCTGGAATTTTTTTGCTATATATTTACATTATTGAGTCTAGGGCTTACCCGATTCAGGCAAATAGTCGAGAGGCTCTTGGTCGCACCATTATCACCAGACTAAAACGCACTGTCCGCGGATCGGTAAATCCCCCTAGGCCAGAGTTTCCTACCAAGAAGGTAACGCAAAAATAATTGTCAAACAGCACAACCGCTAAATATTAACCGTTACCTTCTTAGTTCGCATTATTAACCGCGTTCTAACTAGTTAGTGGTCTGCTTTTCATTCATTCTTCCGAACAACAAGGGGGTCAAAACTAGTACATTGACTGCATACTGAGCTTCAAAAATACTTTAATTCTATAATCAAGACATTAAAGAATCATCTTGGTCTATTCAGTAGCCTAGTCCTATAGACTATACCAACAAGCATCCTTTACAAAATGTTTTTTTTGTTTACCTCATATGCTGTTCAACTTCAAATTAACTTTGAACGAAAGAGAACATGGTGGTATGGGTTTACCCAACAGCATCAGAAGTTCACTAACCTCTTTAGCACGAAGTTATCAGCAACCCACTCCTACCCAAAGATATAAGATAGATGCTCTATTATCTATGTTCTATTATATTCTATTTTAGATGTTCTATTCATATGGTTCTATTATCTATGGCCCTACCCATCTTTAACTCCCATGCCTCTGTCGGATTCCCGCCAATTCGCAACTGAACTGCCCTCGAGCTAATCCACCATGAAACGCTCAAAGTACGTGTACATTTTTGGCTGGACGGCAAGACGTGGCAAAGAAATATCACGGATGTTTATAGTTCTGTTGATGTTTGCTATAACATTCCTACTGTTTTAGTTGGCTGCTTTTCATTCAAACAAAGCGTTTTCATTAACAATAAACGTTTAGGATGGTCCTAATTGTTCTCAGTAGCTATAAGAAAAATACAGAAATGTAATGTAGTACTCCAACAAATCTGTAAACCTATACAGTGGCACATGCAGCACAGAATGGCTGTGGAGCAGCCAATCTACGTTTCGCTGCCAGACTAGCCAGCCTAACACATTTCTAATGCCTGTCACCAATGTATTATTGAAATTGTCGGTCTCCTTCAAATTTAACAAAATAGCCTGTTATATAACAGACAAAAGAAGGTGGGTGAGGGCTTGGGTTTCACATCTCACTTCCAGCCCCTCTTGGAAGCATGTCTATAAACATCCTAATTGTGTCTCAATGGCTCTTAATGTGATTCAAAGCCTTTGGGGCCAATGATAAATCAACTTTCAACACAAAATACATCAACTGAGGAGGCTCAAAAAGGACTTTATGAACAGATGATACAGTATTTACATGGTTGTTGTTTATCTTTCATATTTTAAAGGTATATTGTGTCTTTGAACAAAAACAATTTGTGTAAATGTAAAAAAAAAAAAAGTAACAGTGAAGGCCTTGCCTTCTTTCAAAACCTGACTTAGGGCAAACATGTCTACCCACAACTTTTGACCTCAAACATTAGTACTCTACCCTTACTTAGGTTTCTGGTCAAGAAGCAAATTTGTTGTACTTTACTTACTGTTGTAAAAAAACAGACATTTAACCACCTTGATTGACAAATGTCATCCACAGTATTCTCTCTCCCAGACTGAAGATGTGTTCAGTTTCGGCAATACTGATTTTGAATACATTCATTTATCATCATCATCATCATCTGTTGTCTATATGGAAAAATACGGTATTGTGGCGTTTTAGTTTCATAAGCAGTTAGGCAAGGTTCATCGCTACCAAAATATCTTCACAGGTTAATGGATCTTTCCCTGAAAATGAGTATTGCTGACAAAACTGATTGCAACCCACCATCTGGATAATCATGAGAACCTTGACTCAAACAGGCATCTGAAAGCATCTCACAAACACAGGTCATAGTACCACTGCACTGCAGAAGAAGCACCACAAATAAAGATTAGCACAAATGGTATTAGTCTGATGAACAAACCCCCAAAATAACCAGCTACACAGGTCATTGTAGCTTTAGTGGCTTCCACTTCACAGCTGGCAAGAAGAGGTAAATAAATACAATGTTTCAGTACTTCACCATTGGCTATTCACCAGAGTGTAGCTGTGCGCGCGCGTGCGTGCATGCGTGCATGTGTTTGAGACTGCGAGTCATACAAGATGTCATGCTGTATATACACTCAAAAATAAATAAAAGAACGACTACCAACAATGACCAAGAACAGCAGCCTTGGTGCATTAATTAAACCAAACTGGGAATTGTGGACTTGGTTACTTAGAGTGCTCGCATTTACTTCACTGTGACATCAAAGGGAATTCAAATATACAATAATGTACACATAAATACAGTTAAGACCACCACAGTTTGGGATCACCCTAATTTGGGGCTGCGACCCAGACTGAAGTGAAGTGGGTTTACAATTCAAATCTGGGCAACAAGTGTCCATCGCCACATCTGTAACCACATAGTCCAGACACACTGTATTCCCGTGAGGCCACATCGCCCGTGAGGCCACATCGCCCGTGAGGCCACATCGCCCGTTAGGCCACATCGCCCGTTAGGCCATGCTCTCTCTCTCTTCCATTGGTCCATTTGTGCTCCTCTTCATTTTCTTTACTCCATCTCCCATTGCCGTCGAGGTGGTTATTCTGAGGAAAGAGCAAAGAAATTAGAGGATTTAGAGTTATTAGTAAATCCATAATATATATTTGTTCACACAATTTTCACACTAAGTGTTTCATGCATTTAAATAAATAAAAATGTTAAATTGCAGTGTTTTGTGTCAATTCAGGACAATATCAGCACCTTCTCTAGGTTCCAACCACTGGGTAGTGAACTGAAATGCAAATGCTCAACCATGAACACCAAGGAGCTTTCAAAAGAACTAAGGGACAATGTTGTGGAAAGGCATCGATCAGCATGTGGGCGTTGCCAACGCAGTTGGCCCACAGAGACAGTCTGCTTGCTATTCATCTCAACACAGATGTCAGAAAGAGTACGGATGTGCCCCGCGACTGAAATGTATCATAAAAAATGTGTCAATTGATAGGGGATGCCCCAATGGTGTATTCTCACCATGACAGAAGATTTGTTTTGCTGGTGTATGTTTGTTATTCCACAAAGTTCTATCTAGCATTTCAGTGAGTGGGGAGCACCATAACCCTTTGACGTAGCTATTGAGCCAGCTCGACCCTGCTCTCCCTCGGTGAGAGAGTTGCAAACTTAGACAGTCCAAATACGACTCAAAGGCATCTTCCATATTTGCTGTTATTCCCCCATAAGGAAGATAACCTTAAATCTGATTTGAAGCCAACATAAACGATAAACGCAATAAAGATTTTATAGCCATGTGGCAAAACATTGTGGTTTGACAAAAATAAAATTAAACTTTTTTTGGCCTACATGCCATGCAGTATATTTGGTGTAAACACATGACACCATAGAAGACAAAATGCCTACAGAAATTTACATAAAAACATCTTGAGCAAACCCTGCTCAACACAAGAAAGATAAAACTAGGCCAAAAGTGAACCTTTCAGCATGACAACAACCTGGAATACACAGCCAAAGCTCCTGCACCTTTGGGAGGCTAATTAATAAAAAGGTAAATATCCTTCAGTGACCCAGTCAGAGACCAGACCTTAATCCAAACAAAAATGTGACATGATTTGAAAATCTTGACAGAGCTTGGGTAGAGAGTTCTGTTAGAGATTCATCCCAACAGATTCCCAGCTGTAATTGCAGCCAAAGGTCCTTCCACAAAGTATGAACTCTGTGCAGACCGATCCAATTAAAAGCACTTTGTGACCACTGCCAATGTAAAAAGGGCTTTATAAAATCAATTTGATTGTTTGAATTATGATTTCAGTATATAGTGAATAGATTTTATTTAATAATCCTAATAATAAAATGCCTCAAAATAGTGGAGCATGGTGTGTTGATAAGTGGGGAAAACCTTAATTTCAATAGATGAAACTAAGGCACTGAAAACAAAAAGTGAAAAAGGGGGTGCCTTTCTATAGGCACTGTATGTAGAATTTGCTTAAATTCCTCTTTCATCTCTCAAAATGGTAGAACTTTCTGAAGAAGCCAAAGTAGTTATTGAAATATTCACAATGTTCCACTTCCTTTAAAAAGCCCTAAGGCAGCTCCAAAAACATACAGCCCATGTTTAATTCATATTTATTTGTGGTGTGTCACTGAATGTCAAAAAAAGACCTGTTTTCTTAAAGTAAAGGTCACATTGAGGCAAACAGAAAAGGGTTACAAACTAGATAATGCGAACAACAAAACAGTTGTAGGGAAACGCCTGAGCTCCCGACAGAGCATCAAAGCACATTACTTGTACCCATAATTGTAAAGCCTGTTAGATTCGCAATAGTGATCTAAGTCAGTTTTGCCTTTTTGATGATGGGGGGTACCCGATCGTTTATCAGCACTCCTACTATGACGTGCTGAAATATTGGCCACCATTTGGTTTTCATTTTAATTAATATGGTTTATATTTTAAGATTCATCTTTTTATTTATTTTTTGAAACACCAAAGCCAAAACAAAGCAGAATCCCAATATACTTAATTCGCCGCGTAAACATGTTTTGTACTGGGAGTCTGGGACTGGTTAAATGTATTGAACGAAACATAAGCAAGATGTTGTGGGCCAGAATCATCAATAAAGCAAAGCCAAGAAAAACATGTTAAATCAACCACCCTCTCTTTGCTCAGCAACAGCATAGCACAGAAGAAAAACATAAAATGAGACAAGCAGCTGATTCAACTATATACCACCCCACCTTTTCAGAAAATCCAGTAAAGCCCCACGTCAGGAATCAACAGGGATGACAAATGGAAAAAATGTTGAGGCAGTGTCTGTCTGTTGTTATGGTATGTAGGCTATTGTTGTGTGCGCGAGTGTGCCCGAGCGTGCATGCAAGTGACAGTTCTGTAAGCTCGTGTGTCCACACTTTCAGCTACTGGTCTGCGGGTCCGGTGCCAGCTCCCCAAACGGGCGACCCAGTTCCAGGCATCCAGGCAGGCAAGATGAGAGCAGGAAGCTAGGAGCCAGAGAGGGAGGGGGAGAGAGAGGATGACGCAGCCAAAACCCAGTTGACCGACTGCTTCTTAACCTATACAGTCTAACCGGTGTTGTGCTCTGCTGCAGTAAAGGTCCTGCTAGGTGCGCCAAAGGCACAGTGTTCCACAAAAACAACTCCCGGCACACTGGAAACCAAGAATGGCCAACCTTCAGGCGAGCTAGTGGGCAGGCTATTTCAACAGTCTTGCTCCATCTAACCTGATTTCTTTAACCAGCTGATCAGAAGGTTATGACTGGTTATTCATAAATTATATAATTCATTATGTAGTTTGCTCATGGAACGCTTTCTGACATGATAGGACATGTCAAAAGACCAGTTAGCGAAGAAAAGATCAGAATTACAATACCTGATTAAATGCAGCCATGATGCCACTGGCTAAACTATCTATTTCTGGAACCTTCAGGAAAAAATCAAAATAGGTAGAGCAGCCTGAAGGAAGGTTCCGTGGAAAAGGGAGCAAGGCTTCAAGGTTAAGACCAAAACAGAGCGACAGAGATCTATTGTCAACTGGACTAGGTAAAAAAACAAAAAGATTTTTTTTAAATTGCAGGTGGACAACTTCTGAGGAAGGAGGGAAGACACAGATAAAGTATCTCAGGGATGTTGAGATGCCCTAAAAACAGATGTTGAGGTTAAAAATATCAAAGCTGTAGACAAGGTGAAAGAAAGCAGGTCTGCTAGTGTACTGTATCTAGGCTAGAGCAGGTGGCGCACCAACTAGCCACGTTCCTTTTAATTGGGTTGCTCTCCCATCGAGTGCCACAGGGGTCTGGGAGGCACTCTCGGGGTTGGGGAACGGTGACACCGCAGGCTGGAGGCTAGAGGACACACAGCTGCCCACAGACCAGACCACACTGGGTGACGTGTCAGTGAAATATGAGGTGATAAAAACCACACCGCTTTTCATGTTGGGCAAAATGTCAGGCGCAGACGGAATAAGCGAGGAAACACAGTAAGTCAGGGTTCCATTTTGAAACCACTACACTAACTTAAACCGTGCTGCAGCGCCTCTAACATTTTTTGCTTGCAGGACTAAGAGCACATTAGTTTATACCCATATTTTGTAATGGCCAACCAGGAATCGAACCAGCGACCCTGGCGTCGAAAGCACCGCGCTCCACCAAGCGAGTTACATAGGACATCACTCGTGACTGCGTGCTCCGATTATGCTGCGCTACTGTTGACTCACACATCCTCCATCTCCATGTCCTCCTCATCCTCCACCGACAGCAGCAAGTAGGGGTTGTAGGAAGCCGGGCGGAACTTGTGGCCCGTCAGGAAGAAGAACGCCAGTGTGGCCAGCTCGTCGAGTAACTGAAAACAAGGAGGAGACCAGGGTTGAAACGAGGAGCGTGTGCTGAACCGTGTGGTTGAACGGCCTTCCGAAATGCACCGTGCCTTTAAACGTACGTTTAAGCTTTGAATGCGGGTACACTCACCTGGTAGAGCCACTTCCATTGGAAGGGGACGATGAACTTGATGAGAATGGCAATTATACGGGTGAAATAAATATAGCATACGATCTGAGGGAATAAAGGGAAAGAGAACATAGACGTTAGATAACCAATTTCTGCTGTCATTGCTGCGATAGACGTTGGTCAGTAGTGCAGCCATCTTGCCCCGTCACACCTCTTTATTGGGAGAGGAATGGGAAATTGGGTGACAAGGAAAGCAAAGACGGGTTTACAAGCCATAATGGCACAGATTGCCGGAGAGGACAGCCTGAAAGACGATATAATAGGCAGAGACGGGGGAGAAATTGCAGCCCCTTTGGTCAGCACAACAGTCATTCCAGTCAGACAAAAAAAAAGAAATAACAACATAGATAAAACAATAACAACAGAATGTCAACACAGAGGAGGGGGAGACAGACGCTTCGACTGGTGAAACAGCTTCATGAAGGGATTTCATGTGTGTCTATTTGTGAATATAAATAGAGCTGTCACTATTTCACTGAAGTGGAAAGATGAGAAAATAAGACCAAGCATACACACTGTATAGACAAACCTAGATGCAGTGAAATGATTGGTGCTTGTTAACTTGACCTTTTCACCACGTGGGAATAGACTTCTATGTACGCGTCTGCATCTTTCTAACAGAATATAAGAAGCATATACATGACCATGGTAGCTACAAAGAGTGACGACAGGCGGGATGGATATAGAGAAATTAACAGAGTGAGGGAATTGCGCCGGGATAATCTTGACTTTCCCCTCTAACAATAATCAAGGTTCTTATTCCAGTGACATTCACTGTTAATTTGAACAAATATAAATAACCTTGCTCTAATCAAAAATCTTGTGTAGCCTTGCTGCACTGCATGTGGGATCTATGGGCCGCAGATGTCCAGACCAGACTGTAATCAGGAGCGTTTTGTTATTTCGTTTTTGTGACAACCTAGATGAACATGCAATTGATACACACGTTTTTATTTTGTGTATGACCAACGCAAAACAAAGTAAATGTGTTACGCTTACTATGTTGTCATCCTGCAATGCTTTTCATCCACAAAAGGTAAATGGTGGAAACATAAAAATGGCGATGTGTATTTTCTTTACTCCGATTTTAGAAAACATTCACGAAAATCTGATGGCAACTGGTTAGAAAACCTAGCTTATAAGGTGCTTTTATTTAGCTCTACCAGCTGAGCAATTAAAGTACTAAAGCAAGCACAAGCAGTTGTTTTGAACAAAGCCCTGAATTCCCATCAACACCCAACTACCAATCAAAAACGGTCCATAAATAAATGTACAATCTGGGTCGGGTAGGCATGACTTGTTTTCAAGCTTGTTCTATTGCCAACATGACAAGCTGAATTATAAGATACAATCTTGAAGTGTGAAGATTTCACAAGGCAATTCCGTAGAGATGGCTAGAGGACATGACAGAGAAAACTATTTTTAGCATGGACAATGCCATTTAAGGCACCTGCCATTTAAATGTATACAACTGGTTGGGACTTCTGACTTCTCTGACTTATTCTTCCTGGTCCAACCTATTCGTCAAAAAGGATCAAAAGAGAATGAAAGAGGACACTTACCATCACATAGTAGTGCCTGAAGAGTTTCAACTGGGCAAGGTTTATGGCAGCTACAAAAAAAAAAAGATGAAAATGCAACATAAGTCACCTAGCAAAGCCCACATCCCAGCAGACCTTCTCAGTGACACACTTGTCCTTCATCTCCCTCTCAAAATAAACAGCTCCACAGAGACATTTTTTAGAGCAGTTACTAAAAGAAAAGACCCAAGTTATCTTTAACGTTTCAGGTATTTTTAGAACTTTTTTTTAACAACCCTGATACATCAAACAGTGAATGAGTCAGATGGGTAAAGGTTAGTGTTAGTACTAATTTGAGGAGTTCTGTGTTGACACCTGAAAAGCACTTAATCCAAGATGATTGGGCCAATAAAAAGCAGTAGAAGGCTAAATGAGCCATCAGAGAGGATGGTGTTTTGGAGGCAATAATGTGGCAAGTGCCTCAACTCTGTCTGCATCACTTGCAACAGGGGTGTTGGTTGAGGGCGACCAGTACGGACATTTATCATTCTCATACCGCACAACCTCCTCCACAAAACTGGGCCTTCAAAAGGGGACAACATCAGCTGTGGATCAGGACAGTGGCCTAGTTACAACAAAGAAGGTCACTCTGGAAGCAAGAAGGGACATTTCGAAAGTGAACGCCCAGGGCCCACATAAGGTTGCTAGAGAATAATGCATTCTTATCAGATCATTTACCACAATAACAAAACAAAGGAATACCATTGCTTAAAAATAAGAAAAATGTGTGAAATTGACAAATATATTACTGGATTTAATTAAATACTGTTTATTTAATAATGCAATGTAGATCTCTGTCAGTTGCTATATCCACTAGAGAGGCACCTGGCCGGGCACAGCTTGGCAACACAAAAATGGCATAACCATGACTGGTAATTCATCTAAAATACACATTTATTCAGTGTCCTTACAAGAGTCAGTACAGGACACACCCAAGTTATAGTAAAAATATAATAGTACCTGACAAAGTAAAACTTAAATTCCAAATTATATGTCAGTGAATTGCAATTCATACTTCATTTACAGGGTTATAAATGTCAGAACCACTGTTTGACTTCTGTTTAGATTCTTCCTGTCCTGTTTCAAAAGGAATTCAAAATGGATAATAAGCTAATCAGCCTTTTGCAGCATTGCAAATTAATTACCTTTTATCCCACAATCTATTTCGGTGAGTAGGCCATTTAGAACGTTTCTCCCTGTAACATCTAATAAATGGAATTTGAAAGCAGAAGTATCAGTATTTTAAATTGGTTTAGGTTTAACAAGGCTGTAGCCTAATGGATACATGATGTAATTCCGCTCTTTGGGTTTTGTTTAGTCTACCATCTGACTCTTCTAAAGAACGAGATGTAAAGTAAACTGGGTTAAGTCAGGGCTTTCAGTGGGTTTTATTTGTCTGCTCATTGCCTTGCATCAATTCTGTACTCTAATCAGGGTAGCCCACTGTACAGCACACTAAAGGAGCTGTTGAAAATGTGTTCATTTACAGTGCTAGCCAATGGGGTTATTTGAGCTAATCGTACAATTCTAGATAAAAATTTAGCTCGTCCTAAATGTCTTCGACCCCCTCTGTGGGCAAAACCATAGGTCCACACGCCTGCTAAGATGTTTATCGACTCATAGCGACAGACTTGAATACTAGGTTGGATATTCAACCCTAAATAATGAATCAAAAGACTGCTGCACTTCCATGCAGGGAGGTTGACAGTCATGTTCCAAGTGATTTAACTTCTGCTCCGATTAATAAGTTATATGTACCACACATACAGTACTATACACACACAATTTTGACACAAAGAAGCAAAAAGGCAAGGGACATTGAAGCAGGTGCACTGACGAGGACACTAAAAGTGAATTAGCTACAGGAATCCAAATAGTGGATCATTCATTTAGAATGGTTACTCTATTTCTATGGGCTGTTCATTGAATTAATGAAGCAACACTAATATTCAAACTAGTCAATCAATTTGGTTTTATAGGTCACAGAAAAAAATAAAGCTATAAAGATTCCAAAATCTTCCTAAGATTTCTTGCTTGGAAATGTAGTTGATGTAGTTTTAGATAGACAGCTAACCCTTCAAGAAATTGTCCCCAAAGACTGCACTATTCAACATGCGAGTCAAAACAGTGTTTTTGGGTAGTAACAACTGGCTTCTTGGTGAGCTCCATAAAGACAGCATAATGTTCAATTAAAAACCCAGTGGAGAGCATTGTGCCCAAAATATCTGACCGAATTTACACAAAAATACAGAACCTCCCTGGACATTCCAATGAAGATGGAAATGTTGCGAGTCCCATGGCGTCACATAGAGAATGAAGTAGTTTTAAACTTTAATAGAGAAACCGGTACACAGGATAATGACAAGCGGACTACAATAAGCTATGTTCTACATTATATCAGAGGACACCTTGGTTAACAGGAATGGACTGGGGAGGTAAGATTTTCTTTTTGTCCACAAAAAGTCTACATAAAAACAATTAGATCCCCAAGGAAACGGCATTATATCCGGGAGACAGTGAAGTAGTTTTTGGAGAAAAAGAGCTCAGGGGCAGCAGCGAGACAGACAGGGTATCCTAGAATGCTTTGAAAAGGTCTTATCCACTGACTAAGAACTAAAAACAGAAAGGTACAAAGTGAACAATTGGGCTGTGGATTAGGCAAAGTGAATGGACACCACTGTGTTAGGCTGGGCACATCTTTACTGAGATAAAAACTATTGTTGTGGAGCAATATGGGCAGCACAGCATGCGAAAGGCAGGTGATGGATGGCGTAATCAGAAAACTGACAGACTTCATTAGAAAAATTCTGACTCATTTCCCACTGAACAAAGTTTTTTTGTATGTCTTTTTACTTATTTCTTAGCTTGTAATTAAAACTGATTGTCTGATATTTATACACCATTGTAGAGAAACCTAATGATTTCATTCACACCTTCAGAGCTGGTCATTCTACCATCCTCAAAGCAATTCCATAATAAGCCAATGAATACAAAGCGCATAACAATACTGTTAATGCTAACATTGTATTCCATCACAAAATGGAATAAGTCTCAGGAGATACTTCAAAGTAGAGAGGTTTCTAGTGCAACGAAAAATGTCGTCTATATTTTGAAAGAAACAAATATATCTGGAGCCTTTGCTATTTTATTGTCCTTTTCATACTCTATTGCAGGTTAGTCTGTGATAGGACCTGGC